>JAQBSW010002346.1:0-105375 GCA_029291075.1 Eudiplozoon nipponicum
GCTTATATTTTCTATATTTATGTAAGGTAGGAATATCTTAATAAATGTATAATACGTTAGTCATAGAGAAGATATTCATGGTTAATAGCTACCATGTATCCTTTTAAGAGGAAACCAAAATGTGATAGATAGACGGATATATAGATAGGCCTATGGGTAGATTGATAGGTTTATTCTATACACAATAATATATATATATATATATATATATATATATATGACTCACACTGTTGCTTATATTTATATATATATGTTTTTATACATATTTATATGTATTTTATATATTTATATAAGGTGTGAATAAATAAATATACAATTTGATTAATTGGTAAATAAAAAAAACAGTAAGAAAAGAATAAAATAATAATTTGAAATATGCAAACGTATATATATATATATATATATATATATATATATATATATATATATATATATATATATATATATATATATAGGATTAGGGATGTTGGTCTCATACTGTTGCTTATATTCATATATATGTTTTTATACATATTGATATGTATTTTATATATTGATATAAGGTGTGACTAACGTAATAAATAAATATATAATAAGAATAGAAATTATTCATATTTAATAATTATCAATGGTCCTTTTTCTCTCTCTCTCTATTTATATATATATATATATATATATATATAAAGGTTTTACGATATTATATTTAGATATATATGTATATAGATATAATGAATTATTTTAGTCATATGAGCAAATATTCTTATGCAATTATTTCCAATAGTTGATTAACTTCGCAATGTGCTTACGATTAGTTTTTTGAAAAACGTTAGTTGTCCAGGCTATCTCTATCTTTCTCTCTTTAATCGTTCACCTAAGCGTCGATATAACATTCACTCTCCATCCATCTACGTTACTTGCTGCTCCATATTTGAACTAATTTGTTGCTATGTGCGCAATACCTCACACACCATTGTATACATTAGAGTTCCCGGCTTTAAATAAAATACAGTATATGATAGTCAAGGTTTTAGTTTTAGCATTTTTAAATTTTGATTACCGTGACATAGTAGCAATACAGGTTATAACAAATAACAAAAGGTTCGATACTGTCTCTCTCCCCTAAAATATTCTGCATACGAGATGAGATGAGGTATAGGTGAGGTAATGATTGGTCTGCTAATTATAAAAAGTTATATATTGAGTTTAGTTACTGAGACAAATCCTATGATTAAAATAGTGTTGAGTCAAATATATATAAATAGAATGGTTTTGGAACGAGGTTACCACATTTGCTTAAATCTGCTATTGTGATCAGTGTTGTGTTGCCTGATGATGGTGCTGGAAAGTAGGCACCGAAACGTCGCCAGTAAACAAAGATGTGATAGAACCGCATTTCCAGCTGAAGTAAAAATGAGTCAACCCGACCAAAGACAAAACAAAATTGGAAATAGTGACAAATCGGATCTTTGTGTAACTGCCCGTGTACAGCTATTACCCGAGTACGCAAAACGCGGAATTGATAATACATGATGATGTTAATGGAGTTGACATTGAAAGTTATCACTAAAATTGAACATTGGAAAACGTTTAAAGATTTAAATGACAAACAACTCACAAATGTTTAATTCCTGGCTTTCTATAGTAAACAATCAATCATTTTCATAGTAACGAATTATCCAATGAAGCGAGATAAATTTACTGACACAATAGTCCACCGCGTGATCCTCTCGGATCGCGCGCGGTTCTGTTCTTTTTATAAAAACACTATTAATTACACATAAAATTTCAGTTCAAGAAATATCGATTAAAACTGCTTGAGACTAAAAGAGATTGTTCCTAAAATCACAGCTAAGAGAAATATTGTTTAAGGACAGAGTTAGAATATTTGACCTTAAAGAGCACAGCGTTTGTAAAAATCGACCTTCGTTGGGTTGTAACACGGAGCCGCGTGTTACATACACCCCCCCCGACAGTGAAAATTAGTACACAATGAAGGGGGCTAACCTTACAGGAAGTGTTATTGCTCTGTCATGCCGTGTAACGACTGATTTTGGCTCTGTCAACACTGATACTGGCTCCTCTATCTCTCGCGTTCTTGGACGGATGGTTAGGTCGAAGTGTTCGAGAAAGTCACGTCCAATGATGTTTCATGTCGTGTTGGCGATGATGAACGGATATTTGAAACATCATTTTGAGTTGGAGAACGAGATTGTGTGTACTCGTACCCCAAACGTCGCTATGTTGGAGCCATTGGCGCAGGTCAGACTGCTGGTGTCGACTGGGTGGGTGGGTTCGAGATAATTGTGGCGTAGTGAGCTTACATCTGATCCAGTGTCTATGACAATTCATTCGCCAGAGATTGCGTCACGGATGAGAAAGTATGTTGATAGTGGCAACCGACGATGAGATTGGTTGCTGGCATTAGGGCGTTTGAAGCATGACTTAATTGGAGCCGTCGCTGTAAAGACAATAGTTTGATTGCGCTCTACCGCGAAAGCAACGTGCTTCGAGCCATCAGACGTGGAGCGGCCAACAATCTTGGGGTGCTCAGCCTCTGCTGCCGCCGAGGAGGCTGACCCCACCCGTCTTCCGAACCTTCCATGGGCGGATCCTCCTGAGTTGTTGAGGGTGACCGCGCCCATTTGAACGTCGCGTCTGTGCGCGGGTATGTGCAGCCGTTTCCGAGGCAATAACGTGTGTAGTGGCCTTCATTCAAAGTGCTTGAATTTCTCAAAATCTAGCTGTTTATTAATTCCTTACTGGCTGTGAGTTCGACGAACCGGGGAACCATTTATGTTGGCGTATTCTCATTTAAGAAACTATATAAAATCGACATACTGTGTCGGAGCTTAATGGCGGTGACACTATTAATCCTTGTCTGCGATCGAAAGTAATTTATTTAATTAAGTCGCATTATCTATTCAAACACTAAAAAATAGAAAAACTGCAATTTCACATATATTGATATGCAACTTTTCTATCATTGTAGCAATGCTCTCTGCCAAATCATTGTAGCAATGCCCTCTGCCATTAAACATATAAAATGTTATACTACTTATAGTAGCATCATGCGGGTAGTTTAATTGAATAAAGTCCTCTATTTTATGCTGTTTTTGATGATATGATGGGCGTATTACCGTACCTGGACGTAGATGGGGAAATTCTAGACAGAAAGAATAGATTGATTCAACGTTATATATATATATATATAATATATATATATATATATATACATAGTTCACACTAATCTAAACACTGTGTATATTAGAATATGAAATTCATTTAATAGACCAGTTGCAACCATTTTAGAACTCTTCAAATACTTTCCTGTATTTTCCACGATTAGGGCTCGAACAAAGGCATGTCCACTTCTAATTCTACAAGTCCAATCACTGAGACACACTTTCGCATGCTACACAAACAAACAAGATTTAATTTACATTCTTGCATTTACATTTAACTTTAAGATTATTATTAATAATTATTATCTTCTATCTTCTGGCAGGATGCATTACAATTATTTGTATACATTAATATTCGTGAAGAATAGATCATTGCCAATTTGACAAAACGTCTACTTCTCAACGTGTAATTTTATTTTGTGGAGTCGATGAGTCATGCACAGGCATACAAAAGACAAATGTAGCTAATTTTTCACTGCCATATAAACCATTATTTTCGGCTGCGGTAGGAATCTTTGGCCACTGACATCTGGTCAGACACTGCTCATCGGCCTTAGTTAGCAGACTACCTACGAGAAGTAAAACTCCGAATACAAACGTTTGGCCTAGCAATTGAAGACCCCGTGCTTTATACAGCAAAACAATTATTGCAGTGCCCGATTCTACTTATAAATTTGTTAAAATAGTACATAAAACGCAAATCTCAAACAGAGAAAGAGACTACTTTGCCTTACCTGAAAATTCGTCAGACAATTTAACAATTATTATAATCAAGGTTGCGGTCTTGATATAAACACCTGACCCATTAATTACTTACATATGTCAGTATAAACTAAGAATTGTATAGTGTAGAAAAGGCAATTCATCCAGTAGACCGGTTTCGTCCTTATTGGGAACTCATCAAGTACTGGCCAGAATTTGCCGCGGACGGGATACGAACCTGGGCACGTCTGCTTCGGAATCTGGTGCTCTAACCACTGAGCTATCCTGCCGCACACTACACTACACACAATTTTCAGTTATATACTAACTAATGTAACTTGGTTAGTCAATTTTTCCTTTAGGTGGAGCTCATATGGCATCCATTTAGACCCAAAGTTCCAACTAACCATGCCCAATCTGTCATTACTGAACAGACACCACATTACATGGGGAAGTGGTATTGAAATGAACATTTATATAATTAAACGAGCATTGGTTGCGCGGGTGGTGATAACAATTATTATAATCAAGGTTGCGGTCTTGATATAAACACCTGACCCATTAATTACTTACATATGTCAGTATAAACTAAGAATTGTATAGTGTAGAAAAGGCAATTCATCCAGTAGACCGGTTTCGTCCTTATTGGGAACTCATCAAGTACTGGCCAGAATTTGCCGCGGACAGGATACGAACCTGGGCACGTCTGCTTCGGAATCTGGTGCTCTAACCACTGAGCTATCCTGCCGCACACTACACTACACACAATTTTCAGTTATATACTAACTAATGTAACTTGGTTAGTCAATTTTTCCTTTAGGTGGAGCTCATATGGCATCCATTTGGACCCAAAGTTCCAACTAACCATGCCCAATCTGTCATTACTGAACAGACACCACATTACATGGGGAAGTGGTATTGAAATGAACATTTATATAATTAAACGAACATTGGTTGCGCGGGTGGTGATAACAATTATTATAATCAAGGTTGCGGTCTTGATATAAACACCTGACCCATTAATTACTTACATATGTCAGTATAAACTAAGAATTGTATAGTGTAGAAAAGGCAATTCATCCAGTAGACCGGTTTCGTCCTTATTGGGAACTCATCAAGTACTGGCCAGAATTTGCCGCGGACAGGATACGAACCTGGGCACGTCTGCTTCGGAATCTGGTGCTCTAACCACTGAGCTATCCTGCCGCACACTACACTACACACAATTTTCAGTTATATACTAACTAATGTAACTTGGTTAGTCAATTTTTCCTTTAGGTGGAGCTCATATGGCATCCATTTAGACCCAAAGTTCCAACTAACCA
The DNA here is from genome assembly GCA_029291075.1 of Eudiplozoon nipponicum. NCBI lineage: Eukaryota > Metazoa > Platyhelminthes > Monogenea > Mazocraeidea > Diplozoidae > Eudiplozoon > Eudiplozoon nipponicum. The sequence goes on from JAQBSW010002346.1 coordinate 5,189, forward strand.
TGCCCAATCTGTCATTACTGAACAGACACCACATTACATGGGGAAGTGGTATTGAAATGAACATTTATATAATTAAACGAACATTGGTTGCGCGGGTGGTGATAACAATTATTATAATCAAGGTTGCGGTCTTGATATAAACACCTGACCCATTAATTACTTACATATGTCGGTATAAACTAAGAATTGTATAGTGTAGAAAAGGCAATTCATCCAGTAGACCGGTTTCGTCCTTATTGGGAACTCATCAAGTACTGGCCAGAATTTGCCGCGGACAGGATACGAACCTGGGCACGTCTGCTTCGGAATCTGGTGCTCTAACCACTGAGCTATCCTGCCGCACACTACACTACACACAATTTTCAGTTATATACTAACTAATGTAACTTGGTTAGTCAATTTTTCCTTTAGGTGGAGCTCATATGGCATCCATTTAGACCCAAAGTTCCAACTAACCATGCCCAATCTGTCATTACTGAACAGACACCACATTACATGGGGAAGTGGTATTGAAATGAACATTTATATAATTAAACGAACATTGGTTGCGCGGGTGGTGATAACAATTTTTATAATCAAGGTTGCGGTCTTGATATAAACACCTGACCCATTAATTGCTTACATATGTCAGTATAAACTAAGAATTGTATAGTGTAGAAAAGGCAATTCATCCAGTAGACCGGTTTCGTCCTTATTGGGAACTCATCAAGTACTGGCCAGAATTTGCCGCGGACAGGATACGAACCTGGGCACGTCTGCTCCGGAATCTGGTGCTCTAACCACTGAGCTATCCTGCCGCACACTACACTGCACACAATTTTCAGTTATATACTTGCTAATGTAACTTGGTTAGTCAATTTTTCCTTTAGGTGGAGCTCATATGGCATCCATTTAGACCCAAGTTCCAACTAACCATGCCCAATCTGTCATTACTGAACAGACACCACATTACATGGGGAAGTGGTATTGAAATGAACATTTATATAATTAAACGAACATTGGTTGCGCGGGTGGTGATAACAATTGTTATAATCAAGGTTGCGGTCTTGATATAAACACCTGACCCATTAATTACTTACATATGTCAGTATAAACTAAGTACTTGATGAGTTCCCAATAAGGACGAAACCGGTCTACTGGATGAATTGCCTTTTCTACACTATATACAATTCTTAGTTTATACTGACATATGTAAGTAATTAATTGGTCAGGTTTTTATATCAAGACCGCAACCTTGATTATAATAATTGTTATCACCACCCGCGCAACCAATGTTCGTTTAACATAAGTGAATGCCTAATTTAGGTTAAATGAACGGTGGTATACTTATTATTTTCAATTTTTACTAATATGATATTGGTATGACTGATTTGAACAGAATCCACCTTATTTATTGCACCTACAATAGACCTTTTGTCATACAGAGTAGGGAAAAAGTTTTAAAAAATTAGGCAGAATTTGAAATGGAAAACAGCAATATCGTGTAAGTCGCAAGCAATCTGTATTGCTAAGATTACAATGCCTCGAATTTAACTTGACCTAGATAATCTTCTATGTCTAGGCTGACTCATTTCTGTATTTTCCAGGTATGTCCCTGCATCTAGACTAAATTCGTATCTTCCTTAACCATCATAAAGTTAATCTTTACACGATTTTGATTTAAATTATCGTTTCTGTCACTACTGTTATCGATGCTGCTACCACTAGTGTTACTACTACTCTTACCACTACTACTACTGTTTCTGCAACTGCTACTACCACTACCACTATCACTACTACTACCACTACCTCTACTACTACTATCCCTTCAACTATCACTACCACTACGACACCTATCCTGTTTTAACGTTTCACCCAACGATGGCAGAAATCAAACATAAGGCCGCTTCGAATACCCACGAGTTTTCGTTTTACCATTGACACTATAGGACACAAAGCCATAAAATCTTCAAAGGCCAATGGCTAATCGACAGCGTGAAAAATTCGCAACACCGAACCAATTTTATGTTTAAACCATACATGCATGCATAAACAGAGATCAAGAATTCCCGTAAGGTGCGTTCCAAAAGAGCCCAAGCGAACGAGGCACACTTTACTCGGCTTCTACGCTGAATTTCTTTTGCTGCTTTATTCCCACAGCTCTGTGCCAATTCAATTAATCTTTAGTTATTTGAGATAAAGTGCTGCGTGACCAAGTGATTGATATTGTGAACAGTGTGGTCCGGGCACGAGATCGGTATGCCACTATCGCCTTAAAAACCCGGAATTCTGAAACCACTTTTGATGGTGACCGACCAAATAGAACTGGTCGGTTCGTATATTTTGCCCTTAATTAATGCCTCCTAATTATCAGTTAAAAAACTAAATATAACAAATCAACTAAATGCATCTATTGTAAACAATCTAGGCGCGGAATCTATAGCTAGGTATCACTAAAATTCCTGTACCAAAAAGTAAGGGAGAGTATGCACAACTTTTGGACTAGAACTTGATGTTTGTTAGGATAGATTAGCGATTCCAGAATTGATTTTATAATTTGCTGCAGCCGAGCGAATACGCCAGTAAATCTCGAAAAACCCCATCCTTCTAGTATCACCCGAAGTTCTAAGTAGACGATCTCGTTTACAATTGGCAGCACAGTTTGTAGGAAGAAAAACAATCTATGAATGGATGAAAGTAAATTTATTCGTGACCATTTATATCTTGATCGAAATATTTCGCTTAAGATACACTGCAAAAAAACGTAAATTACGCGGTGAGTACACATGCATGGATGGTTACTGTTTTATATTTACGAGTTACTAAATGTTTCTGCTTATGTCATTTGATTTCTAGATTTAAGACCTCTAATCATTCGATTAGTGCCAAATAATTACCTATCTAGGGTAAACCTATCGTCTGTTTGGAGAAAGTGTGCACAATTGTTTGTTTGCATCTTTTTATTCTGCATTGAAAAGTTCCCAGTAATAACCTGATCTGCGTTTTGACTAACGCAGCTTTCATTGTTCCAGTAGTTTTCTTTTGATAAAATATTTCAGCCAGACTTACCGTGGGCTTTCATCAGTTGCATTTCACGAAACAAATGAAGCTTGCTTCATTTGTCCAAACGCAGATCAGGTAATTTCAATTAATCCAGGTTTGCAATAAATAACTTCCTTCAAGTTCCCAGTAAGGATGAATTTCCTTTTCTACCTAATACTATGTAAAACCACTCGCGCAATCAGTGACTGTTTAATTGGAAAATCTGCAGTTCAAAACAATTACCTTAAGTACTGTGGCGTCTATTCTATAATGACAGATTTGGGGTGGCTAATTGGAAATTCATGTTGAAAGCGATATAACATAGGATCTAACTTAAGAAGAGACCAACAAAAACTGTGTGTAGTGTGCGGCAGCGTAGCGCAGTGGAAAGAGTTCCAGACTCAAAAGAAAATATGTTCAAGTTCAGATCCCGTCCGTGGAAAAATTCTGGACAATGATTGGTGAGTTTCCAGAAGGGACGTAAGGGGCCTACATAATGAATTTCCTTTGCAGCTTTCTGCAATACTTATTTTATACTGACAAATTTATATAAATATATAATGGGATTGGTGATTATCTCAAACTCTCAACCATGATTTAAATAATCGTGAACACACGATATTTCATAAGTTAATGCACACAAGCTTGGTGGATGAAGACTGAATAGGTAAAAATTAAGTTGACGTACTTTTAGTGCAATATCACACAATCAACGAATCTAAGGAAATTGCATCAAAAAATAAATTAGCACTAGTGTGACGTAACGATAACTTAACTTTGCAGAATGTTAGTGCAACATAGTATGCGGTTGTATAAAAAATCGAATAGGAAAGTAAAATTTCAACCCATTTACCTAGATCGTGAGATGATTCTCCGTTATAGGTTCGGGGTAGTGATAAGTTGATCAGTGGTTGTTCAACGTCACCTCGAGACAATAAGAAATCGTCTTTTATCGAAAAACCAACAATAAAAATAAAGTTAAAAGCATAAATGAAAATGTTAAAGTTGATAACCATGTATTATGGCAACAAATAAAGAAGAACAAAATGAATGCAATTGGAAATTATCGTACCACAATCATCATCATCATCATCATCATCATCATCATCATCATCATCATCATCACGCAACGCCACACAAAATACATATGTAACTAATGCTTCAATGCTATATAACCATAAGAAAAAATAAAAAAACCAATAACTTTTAAAAAGTAATAATAATGACATAAATAATAAATTAGGCACAAAAATTATTAAAGGGGAGTGATTTACGTGAGGGCAGATCAGGTTTCTACGAGTATATTTACCTAGATAATGCATAGAAGTGAGACAAACTAAATCTCTACACAAAATCATTATGTCCACTTAAAGCACTAAGGAAAAGCAACATCGGAATAACAATCTACCGATAAAAAAGATGTCACTAACAAACCAAGTAAACAGATTGACCCTAAAAACTAGGAACAAATTAGCAGTACAGCGCTACTTAATGTTACCAAAATAAGCAAAACGAATGACCATGGCTTCCGCTGTGTGGACAGCTGGGAAAGTCAGTTCACAACACCCCCGATTGGATAACATGATACACATACCAAAATTGGTCCAATTGACTAAAACTCAACCACCCGCATAACCTATAGCAAGCCTGACGAAGCAAAAATGACGTCATATCGGATAGTCTTCCCAACAAGTCATCAATCTACTTCACAAAAAGAAGAGCTGTCTCGCTCAACAACAGCACCTCAACAGCGCTTATGATATGGATACAAGCAATTTACGAGCATTGTTTTTTCAACTTGTCAACTTGCAAGAACTGATTGGCACACCAGGCAGTAGCTCTCACATTCAGGAAACGTATGTACACTTTCCGAGTGCCAAATCGCTACATAGGGAGGACAAAGAGCCTGCGCGGCTATTTATATGCCACTTGTCTCTGAAGCTTCTTCTTGAAAGAATGACATATCATAGTGCACTAGAGTGTAAACAAACAATATAGTTCAACACTTGACATTCGGTACAACGGCTTGCTTGTGAACAGCCCACATGAGAGTTAGGTTCAATATCAGTAAAAGTAGCCTTCCAACTTTATGAGTTAGGCAGTCGGCCGAGCAAACCGATATAACGTTAAAATCTCTTCGGTTTTATATGCATGAACACTGGTTTCGACATGCTAGAATTTATGTCAAGTTGTCAGTCTCCATAAACACAGAAGTTTTGCATGAAAAGAAAAAAAATTACTAGAATGCATTTAACCGATACAAAATCTAGACGTATGCTAGTTGTCCTATAAAACACCAAATGAGCATCAGACAAATTAGAAGTAGCTGATTGAGTTATTATTTATTCTTTAATTATTAAATTTAACAAACTGTTAATTAAGATAACCCATTACACCGAATTAATAAGATACAAGTTGGATACTGTTTGGTGCGAAGAGCTAATACATATGAAATTCTGTATTATGTGTTGCGCAACTAGTACTAAATTAAATAAAATAGGATTAGAAGGATAAACCAAATTCATAATGAACGGAAGGTATAATCACATGAGCACATTCTTTTCGTGTTTACTGGCGACTCATCAGTAGGAGCCGGTATTACGCCCTTTAACCACTATATATTGTGGTGAGGAATGTGAGGTAATAGGATTGTACAATTGTACCGTCCTATTATACCACATTCCTTACCAAAATATTTAGTGGTTAAAGGGCGTAATACGGACTCCTACTGATGAGTCGTCAGTAAGCACGAAACTTATGTGCACAAGATTATACTTTCCTTCATGTTGTCTTTAGTTTATCCTTCTGGTCACAACTGAACTAATTTGTTACTAGGTTCGCAACACCTAATACATACTTGCATATATATTAGTTCTCCACAACAAATAGTATTTAACTGTTATATAGTGTATGTATCCTTTACAGACACAGTATATATATTATATAGAGTGAGTTATCGTTGAAGTCGCATTATCGAGACTTTATATAATGTTAGCTTCATTACTGCAGGTTTACGCATTAGTCTAGGAAATTGGATCGTCCTATTATCCTGCATTTCTCACCCAAATATATAGTGGTTAAAGGGCGTAATACCGGCTCCTATTGATGAGTCGCCAATAAGCACGAAACGAATGTGCATTAGATTATGCTTTCCGTTCATGCTGCCTTTGGTTTATCCTTCTGGTCACAACTGAACAAATTTGTTTCTAGGTTCGCATACACTATAGTTGTTGTGTCAGTACCTGATACCAACACTACCGTTGCCGAGTTGGTACATGGTACCAATGTATGCTAAAATTAACCAAAACTGAAAATTACAACTACTTCTGAACAGTTGTCACTCAAGAAAATCCATACATTTTGGCCTTGATCGATATTAGTCATCACTTTTCGCCAGTAAGCACGAAATGGAATTTGCACATTAGATTATCCATTCCATTCATGCTGCCTTTGGCTTATCCTTTTGGTCATATTTGAATTAATTTCCTACTAGGTGCGCAACACCCAATACCCAATTGCAATTAATAACATAGAACTTGTTCAATTCAAATTATCTTTCAAATAAATAAAGAACTATATATTTTGGTATGGCCACAGGCTTAGTTACTACTCACCTGTTGAGTAATCAACAGTCGACTCTGGCCAAAAGTCATGCATCGTATCAGCAACGGTTAGATCCTGATCACCAACATTAATTGCTCCATCGACTCCATCCACTCCAGTAAGGCCATTCACGATCTCATTTTCAGCATCAGAGGTTAAGCCAACTTCGTCAACAAACGGAACAGTCACGTCTTCCTCATCAGCAACAGCCGTCGTTTCAGGAAGTCCACAGGCCTCCTGAAATGACGGTGATCTTGTATCATGTGACGACCGTGATATGGCAACCAGATTCGATTCTGATCTAATCTGATCGTAATAACAGTAATCAATCCAAGCGTTACGCGAATTATCCCTATTTTCATGGATAGTGTGCTGTTGTTGAACAGAATGCGTAATTTCCAGTTTATCCATCTCATTAAGAGAACACCCTTTATTACTATCAATAACACCACAATTCGAAGGATCGATCAATTTCTTTTCACAGGCCACCTCCATCAGTCGAAAATTGGATTCCTCAAATTCGTTTTCCAAGCTTCGTCTCCGCCGATCTAGTTGCTCTTTACAATTATCCTCATTTTGAACATGTGATGTTTTTGGCCCCTTCAATTCTAACTCGTCATTACGATTGTAATTAATCAGAACTGAGTCAGGGCTTAAATCTTCAAATTTAACGATTTCGTCAACGTCGTCCTTAGTTGAACACAGTTTAAAGAGGCAGGTATCGTCAGGTTTACATGTATTATCCAAGGTTTGCTTGCTTGAAAGCTGGTTTCTTTTGCTTCTTGAAATTTTAAGGATTTTTTTCGAGGTGATAAACTCAGCTGTTTGACATGTTCTTGGTGCGGTGCTGCGTTTTTGACGCCTACTCTTACAAACAATGCTATCTGCTGCATTGACAGGAGTCTTCAGATGTCTTTTCTTAAATGATGTTGTGGAAGAAGTCATTCCGCCATCTGCAAAAGCCATAGTGAAATATAAAATATTTAGACGAACTTAAAAATATTTAGGAACGAGCTCAAAAAGAATAATTAGGCACTGAAATTATTTTTTTAAATAGCATTACGCAAGAAAATTAGAGGTACAGAATAAAAGGAAAACAGAATAAGAAAAAATGGGCCAAAGGCTGAAGGCCGAATACGGTTGCCGGTTAAGACTAGTGGAAGATTTTCAAACGATTCTGCATAGAAAAAGCTGCAGTGGAAAGTGGAATGGTAAATAAGATTGCATAAAATTAGAGAAAGCTTCTGCAAAACAAAAAAGTGCTAAATAAGATTTAAAAGAAACATGTTGCGCGACAGGGAATAGACCATTTACCTGATTATCGGGTTGCGATCAGATTTGTTTGCTGGATAAATCAGGAAGACAGGAGATGCAAACAAATCGGATCGCAATCCGATAACCAGGTAAATAAAGTGCTAGTCAAAACGCAGAATTCTAATGAACTAGCCAGTACCTTTGCAAGGCAACAACTAAGACCGTACACAAGTGTACTTTTTTCAAAAATAGCGGAATAGAGACTGGTCAATTAAAAAAACATCAACTTTCTAAAGCAGAATTCTAACCAGTTGCCTTAATTGGCGCATAAGAAGTTTGACTTAAAAGGTCACAGGTTATTCTAGCACTGCATTTGTGTGAGGACTTGATCCTAGTAGATATACCTGTTTGATAATGTACTTTATAAGAAAATATGCTCAGGTTTGCTGACAAGAAACGAGGGATTCAGTTTCCATTCCATTAATGGATACTGGTTTGATGATCTGTTTGCCTTTCTGCTTCATTAGGCAATAATGGTGGTTCATCAGCGCCAATACAGTTCTCTAAATCTGGCAAGATAGTAAGGTGAGATCAAACTAAGAAAACCAACTTTCCACTAGACATGGGAGAACTAATGTGCAAATACCGCAAACACCAAAAACGGTGAATTGTATGGTTATGTGACAGCAAAGCATCAGTGAGTCATACAGATGTAATGATTTTAGCGAGGTTCTAGCATAGTTTATTTGAAAAACTACAATTAATAAAATTAAGGCGTATTTCTGACTGAATATAATCAATAATCCGCAACTAATCAGTTTTGGTTGTGGCCGTGGAGATGTTGTACACCATTATGCCGGAAACCAATCAATTTGATATTGTTTTGTTCAGGACTGTGTTAGCCTTCTTTATCCATGAGAAAGCATTATCACACAGCAAAGAAACCAGTAAAGAAAATTTAAGCAGTGTTATCCAGAGTCAATTTAAACTAGAATGAGGGTTCACAATAATGACGCATACATCTCATATATATATATATATATATATATATATATATATATATATATATATATATATATATATATATATATAGTATTTGTAGAACAAAAACAAATAGAATTTAAGCGCCACGCCTGTTTACAGCAATTTAAGTATTTAACCATTGCCTGGTACATTAAACCTTTTGCAGATGACTAAAGAATAGATATTATTTAACCCAAGTCCGTATTGGTTATCTGCTAAATAAACTAGTAATTTGCTAAAAGCGTGGTTCAATCAAGCATAATAATCTACAGATGAATTACTTATGTGGATCGGATATGGCAGCAATATTGCTTAAAGTAATGAAGAAATTGCGATAACAAATTTACCTGACCTATGTTTTACTAACAAGACTGAATTCCAGTTGTTTCGTTTCTTGAAAATATTTCAGCGGCCGAATTCTTCTTTTCACTCACCATCGCAAGTTTTATAAAAAAATAATGAAGCACGAGAAATGTTTCCTCTAGCCATTTTATTTATACTTCAGACTGACCTTTCACCAGATAGTTGCGTGTCACGTATATATATCCATAACCGTTATGTTCATCCAAATAAGTGAAAATAAAGTGGTTGAATATGAATTTATCATTTGTTGTTTTATACTCACATTGTGAAATGACCTCACATTTTCAGGTAGGGAGAACCAAAAAAATCAGATATACTCATCATAACCAGATGAGGCGTGCACGTGTGAAATTTCAATCAAACTACTCAAGTTGGACTAGGGGTTGGCTGGCGGTAGTTTTGTTTTTTGGTTCGACTGGTTAAATAAATTAGATTGGTGTTTACTTCAAGCTCGCAAACTTGATTGAATGAATTGTTACCACCACTCGTGCAATCAATTAATGTTTAAGGATTGACTTGTTTCATTAGACCTTCGTTTACCTTTTGCACGCACCAGAAAAGTTTTTGATTCTTAATATTTGAAATTCTGTATTACCAGAGTGATTTTAATAGACAGTGAGGGTAAGACACAACAAAGTCATATTTAATAAAATAAGAAGCTCAAATAAGAAATGAAATAAAATAAGTGATGGTTATACACAAAAATTCTGAAAATAATTTAACGTAAGAATAAGGACCAACAAATGTTGACCCATTAGGAAACCTCGAATGTGTTTATAAATTTATTCCCTAAATTTAAAATAAGATGAGAACATATACACAACATCTCCATAATGTTTCCAATCGTCATTATACTTACTTCCAATATTATGGGGTGATCGACCAGGAAACGTCGAAAACAATCTAGGGCTTCCTTTACCGGTATATTCGTGTACATAGATACTAATCTATGCTTACTAATCTATCACCTTCATCTAGTACACATTTATCAACATTTGTAACCAACCGATACGAGTTTAATAATGTATGGTCTAAGAAATAGGAATATTGTATTATTCTATGACACAGGAACTTCGAAATTTTATGTTGGTGAGTGTTGGACATTGACAATAAAATGGAAGCAATATACTGGATTTAATCGAAATGAATCAACAGAAATAAATGAAAAAGATCTAAACATTCGGAAGTATGACAATTAGAATAAAATAATGATTTTAAATCGACGGCCATGTTGATCAAAACATTTATTAGGTATTCAAGGTGTGCGCGCAATATAAGGTAAATCATTGTCAGAGACGGCAATACTACTACTACTACTACTACTAATAATAATAATAATAATAATAGTAATAATAATAATAATAATATAATATTAATACACAATACAATAATAAAATAATAACTTAAAGCAAAAATTGCAAAAGGAAAATTATTTATGAAGGGATGGATTAAGCCCAGATGGAAATGCCCACCAAGCATCATGCCCAGCCATAAAAAGTCAAAAGTGACTAATGTTTCACCGCCATGTAACCATAAAAAGTGAAAAATATAAATAACAACACAAATATTTTTTTAGACAAATTATTAGTGAGATTTACGAGATAGAGAGAGAGAACACCTAGTTACTATGAGTAAATTTATCAGGATAACTCACAGAAATGAGGTAAACTAAATCTCTCCACAACAACACTGTGGCCAAGTTAGCATTCGGGCAAGGCAACATCAGCAATACCCACCAAGGTAACACACAGACGAGATAGCCTACACCTCAACACAGCAGAATCTAAGCAAAGTTCATATTAAGGTAATGCGGTATCAGAAATACAGCTACCTTGCGTTTTTCATTGTATTGCTTATAAGCAACACCAAACCTCAGAGTAAACACTGCTCGATTAAGGCGAGAGAAGTAAGAATATTAATTCATTATAAATCTGAAAAGATATTGTTATTGTACTCGGTTAGTTGCCCAATTGCTCAGGATTTCCAACCAATTAATTTTATACGCATGCAGACCACATCCGTCTAAACAATCTAGTTCTATACCACTCAATTTGATTGTGGGTGGCTTTAACTGTTGCGGCTATGTTAAACTCTGCCCATCTTATTTCTCACGCCAATTTGGCGGTAGTTGAGAGAATGATGCCTTTGAAGGCACACGTAAAACGTGACCAAGCAAGGGTCATTATATAACATAAAAATTTATTAAAGAATGATATATGGTGGAGCTTCAACGACTACGAAACTACATCTCGAACTGAATGTGGTTGATATCAGATACACCAAAACTTGCATAACTCGCCGGTGTCCGCCTAAGTCAAACTCAATTTTCAATCGACTAGATGTGGAAAATGCAGTAAGCAGATTATATCTGTGCCAGAATACTTATGAAACTGTTAATACTGCCAAATCGTGCATAATCGAGACTGCTATCATTGTAAACCACCAATCATATTTTGGAAACAGTCACAAATACACAGATTGGAATATGTTCGAAACCAGTACATAAGTTTTACACAAAATATTGTTTGGCGCGACAGGATGTTGGGCAATTACCTGATGCCTGTTAGGCTATACAAGGTTTTTTCGCCGCAAATCCACTTTTTCCATCTAGATATTTAGAAATTCATTTCCTAGTGTATTGCTCAACGCTTCACTCATCCCACGAAATATAAACCAGCAGCTATATAAATTTACTTGATCTGCGTTTTGACTACCATAGGCTGAATTCCAGTTGTGTTGTTTCTTTAAAGTATTTAGACATCCATTGGAATTATCCGGACGAAAGCTATGCAATAAAATAAATAGATGCTAAATAGTTACATATATGTAAATCCCCTAATACCTACCAGAAGGCAGCAAATTAGACCATAGGCCATCACTTTTGGCATCATTCATGTCCACATGTTGCCTATTCATTGCAAACGCTAGTCTTTTCTGGTTGCTATTGCCTTCATTAGTGAACTTCATTCTCGGTAGCCTACGAACTTTGCTCTGATGATTATCAAAACTATGCCCAACTAACGACGAGGGTCGTCGCCTATTTCTTGTTGAACTACGTAAACCGACGCCACCACATCCGGCTCCATCACTACTACCATGTGTTTTACTTCCAATCCATCCGACAGTATTTGAATTTGAACCATTACTTCTCGGCACTGCTTGCATAGCGTTTTCCATTTCAGAACTCTCTATTAGATAGTTACGCTGTATGAGTCTATTAGGTTTTGTAGACGTCAGCTCAAGACTCGAAGAATTGAGATCAGTTTCCAGAAGAACATCATCACAAGAATCCCCATTATTGTCGTCGTGAAAGCCTTCAGTAGAAATGTGTTCATGCTCAATATCGTTAGATCTATCTTCCAAAGGAACTGAAGAAGACAACTCATCGTCCTGATCTGAGTTATTTAAACTGGGGGCCAAGTCAGCAGCGCACTTAACATCAATATCCTGAAGGTCAAGAGGAATGAGCAACATGTTGTGTTGAGCTGATCCTACAGTTGAAAAAAGACCTCCATTACTACTAGACGGATAATCAGTCAAGGCATCATTATTCAGCTCACGTCGAAATTTGTTGCCGGTTTCACCACAGGACAAGGACATATTATTAATCGGTGGGCTAACATCCAATGGATAATGGCTCTCAGGAACAGAATTATTTAAAGTAAGAATGTAACAGCCCCGCTTTGATAACGAATTCGACGAATGTCGGCGATTGCCCGAGGTTGACTGACGCATATGGAAATGTGAATAAGAATTTTGATGGCCAGATCTACGTGTTCCGTTCATATGACGAGTGCTAATTCCCACGTGCGATTGTTCATGCTCAGGTGAGTTGCTCTCGCTATTATTACCGTTTGTCGATCCAGCAGATATACGGCCGTATCCACTATTAAAGCGAGTTAATACAAAATACTCAAATATACAGAAACAGGCATCGGAAATAAAATAAAAATACTATTATAAAAATTAATACTAAAACAAGACTAAACAAGGCTAATTTAGTTAAAAATTGCTTTAGGATTATACGAAAAAAAGGGAACGATGGAAACACAAATGCAAGGAACTACTTTGATTCAATGAAGGTTTTGCAACGCTGCTGATTATCATTATGATGACCATGTTTGCGAACTTCAAACGAGCAACCATCCAATATTTATTTAACCATACGTACAATAGAGCAAATCTAAAATCAGTTACACACGCTCATAAGTTTCAGTCTTGCATGGGCATCTGTTTTATTTATAGCGTACGTGAGAACAGGATATGACCAGAACAGTATATCAATCAGCATGAACAAAACGTGAAATTTCATATAGGCATGAGTTTCGCGCATACTAGCGGTTCATCAGTGGGAGCCGACATACGATCCAAAACCCACAATATATCTAGTCAAAATATGTGAGAAAGTGGAATGACGCGATCACATATACCTTTGCCTATTCAAGCACTAGTGGTCATTTTTGCATAAAACCAAAAAACGAGTGCTTCGTTAAAACAAACTCACTGTACAACATATGTACTAACGTTGTGTTAAATACGATCATCATCATTTAGGAAATAACCAAAAAATTGACAAAGTTGAGAGTGAAAAACCTAGTCCTTGTTGAACTAGATTACAATAATTATGCACTAATATACACCATCCCTGCTACATTTAAATACTGTTAGTTGCAGAGAACTAAAATATATGCAAGTATGTATTAGGTGTTGCGAACTCCAGTAACAACAGAATTAGTTGTAATCAGAAGGATAAACCAAAGGCAGCATGAACGGAAAGTATAATCTTATGCACATTCGTTTCGTGCTTATTGGCGACTCATCAGTAGGAGCCGGTTTTACGCCCTTTAATCACAATTTATTTTATTGAAGAATGTTGGATAATAGGACGGTATATACATACCTGCACATATCTCAGTTCAGCACAGCCACAAAATATTATACCAAACTTGAATATCTGTTGCAAAACATTGATGCACTAAAATCCATAACCATTTTAATGTGAGCCTATTTGAGCATCATAAGCAACATTGCAAATATTTCCTACGCAAGCATAATTGCAACGAAGTCATGGCAGAAAATCGTATTCAAGTCAAGTTAATGACATAGAAAGTCTTAAATGTAACAGTACAACTTGGGATATGGCCATCTTGTCCAATGTGAGAACTCGAGTTTTATTTATACCAATGGAGTGAGAGCAAGTATGAAAGAAACGCAGGGCAAGTTTCGGCTGCATCAGGAAATTTTACTCTCAGGCGCATTAAAACAAGATCCTCCGTGCAGAAGGCACTCGTCCACTAGTAAAACGCGACGTAGTGCTCTTTTACATCCCACAAGTATACACATGAAAAAATTTTCATAGCGATGGAGCTTCATCTGTCAAATGTTGATGCTTTCCGTGATGACGTCGGTATAATAAGCACATGTGCAGTTATACAGTCGGACAATCCATACCAATCCCCAGGAGCTTGCGAGACAGACGAAGTTCAGTATGCGTAGAATGGCGCAAATTATGCTTTGGTATTAAAGAGGTTATATTGGTGGACATAGTAGCCTTCGCGTTGGCCCGCCAACACTGGAACCGTCAATAATGAATTCCATCAGTAAAACTGGCTTAGAAGTCATAATTTCATAGCTTTCGTGATCAATAACTGCATCCCTAAATTGCCAATAACGGTCAAAATAAAGGTGATCGGCAGAATGGTTTGGTTATTGCCGTTAATAAGGAGAGCATTCCTATGGCTTGGAGCGATAACATTTTTACATATGGTTAACATAATAGTAATGTCAAGCACAAGCTAGTCAGTCAGGTTATGGTAGCATAAACCTTGCCAGGTCGAAAGTGACGCAGCCATCATCCAGTTTCGTGTGAAGCCTCGAGTTTGGTCTAACTGCGCAGTACCTTTTATTGGTAAATGTGTAGTGACGGAATGAGAGCAGCGTGCCAGACGCGAAGGACAAGTTTCGGTCAAGTTAAAGGAAACTTTTTGGCCACTGGTATCTTGGCAGATAACACTCAGCATCCTTAGTTAGCAGACTATCTAAGAGAAGGAAAACTCCGAATATAAACCATCCTCAATAGGAATGGGCGATCTAGTGTTCTCTTACAGCCCACGTATAATCATGAACGACTTATGGTTATATGGCAGTGAAACATTAGTCACTTTTGGCTTCTGCATGGCTCTGCATGCATGCTATGTCAACTGCGCAAGTTATGTTTTTATAAACGGTATTTCTATATTCTTTCAGCATAAAAAATTAGCGAAACTGAAGGAAACAAAAATCCCATATTTTCTAGCTCTTGTAGAGTATGAGTGAGCAAAGCATCATCAAGTTTTAAAACGATTTTCATCTACACATGGCAATTTGTTTCTTCCGTCATGACGGTGACTAAGACTGAGTGGAAACACATCAGAATCGGCCAGTGTCGATACCATTACAATGCTGCGCAACTGTTAAAATAAAAAGATTCCTCGTTTTGAACAAACAAACGTGATTTAAATAACAATTTTAATCATCCAAATGACAATAGATATGCAAATGAATGTATAAACGGAAATATCTATCTCACACATGGAGCCACATCGCCGAACAAAGTAGGCACGTTTGCACGAGACCGTGAACTCAGAATGCGCATGACGGATATAACTCTGCACTGTTCCTAAAGAGGTTTCCTCGTACCAGAATGTGTAACTAACACCTCACACCAATACAATTTGAAGGAAGACGTTAAATATAATTCTCGCATAAAACATCAATCACACTGGGCACCGTAAATTTCAGAACACAACTTAAACAGAAATTTACAATTAATTGTTTGATATCTCTGATTTTCAACCTAAAATAATCTTTAAACTCTGTTCTAATGAGATATTACATAAAAGCCAACCTCAAAACCAGATATAATGATGAAATTAAAAAGGATATATAACACTTAATTCGCGATAAATTGGTCAACTTACCGATAACGGACTTTAGCATGTGTCGTGATGTGAGATTTGAGGTTTGTCGACTGAGCGAATCGTTTTGAACAGCCGTCAACAGGACATTTATAAGGCCTGTCGCCCGTATGAATCCGTACATGAGTTCGTAAGTTGAAATCCAAAGAGAATCGTTTTCCACAACCCTATAACCCAAAAATTAACTCAAGATAACAACAAAATTCAGAAAAATATGATGCTACATTTGCATTTTTACTCTCATTTTTTTCAATGGTAAAAAGGGGTCAAAAGATTCCATTTTGAGGAGACATTTTACCATGTTTTCTGTTTAGTTGTAAAAGAAATGTATCGTTCAAATGGGTTATAATAGGCCAATGAACGTTGAGTACGTGAACGATTAACAAAAAATTAAATAGTGTAAAGCTTCATGTGGCAATATATAAATCATTGACAAACGGAATCCAAAAGACCATTAAATAAATATTCCCACTTATTTTTTAATAGATTAAATGTGTGCATATATAGCATCTAAGAAAGTGTTTTAGGCAAAAGGATAATGATGTAATATCCAGTTTCAAAGGGGGGACCATTCCTCAGTATAATCACACTTATGCAGAAATGTAAACTTATAAGAGAATAATTACAGATAATTTGCAAATATTATATTAGAGATGGAAAAAAAAGAGCTTCGAAATCAAATTCAATTTTCTTAATGTTAAAAAACTGAAACCTATTAAAACCATATATTAATTAATCGTTATATATATATATATATATATATATATATATATATATATATATATATATATATATATATATATATATATATAAACACAGATACCCGAATTGCCTGAGATATTAATAGATACCACGTTATATAAACCTGTCAACTTCGTCTAGACTTTCACCTCGCAGCCGCAGAGTTGAAGTGAGTGGTGGGTGATCTTTAAGAATTATATTAAATTTAGAGAGAACGAATTTCATATCTGAAGTCTGAACAAAGACTGTCAATCTATTCAGGATCCTGGGCAGAATACAACATAGTCTGCATAGTCAAGATCATCTACTGTACCGCGAGGATAAGTTCGACGTCTGTATCCATAACATATTCGATAGAAGATAATGATATCTATAACAAAGCTCGACAAAACGGAGAAATCGAACATCAATGGCACCCACCACTAATAGAAGTAACGTTGTGCGACAAGGGAATGTTGGCTCTACTGCGAGAAGTTTTTTAAATAGAGAGCGCGTAGAATATTTACAAATTTATTTGGCATACTAACTTTCGACAGAAAAGCGAATATAATATTGAGATGTACAAAATCAAATGCACCATTATATGCTAGGATGACGGCAATTATAGGACGGCGACATACATTTCGCTGTCCAAATACTTGTCTCAAAGTAAATTTTTATCTATACAACTTCGACCTTGCCGGAATCGGGTTTCATCCTTTTCATGCGGTTCACGCAAAGCGCTGAGACATCGTGAAGTAATCGAAGCAAATAACTTTGAAAAGACAGGAGTCTAGCTTATAACATAATGGTTATCGCACGAATGACAATGCCTTTTTCGAAGATAGGAATGATAGTCCATTCACTTCAAGCAACCTGGACGGTCTCCTAATTTCACAGTACGAAAAATGTTAATCAACGCCCACAAACTTTGTCGCCAGCATCCTTAAATTAAGTCATAATAAAAGATAAGATTGAAATATTATTTTATTGTTGGTACAGGCATATTTTTGTTGATCGGGACTGCTGCAGATGCTCAACTATCAATACAACACATTTTATCGGTTATTAAGTTATTGTCACTCGAGTTCATTGTTTCGCTAAATTTTCTCTAAATTATCGTGCAAATAAGTTTAAATAAACGCCATTTTTACCTGATACGAATGGCTTTTCCATCTCTTCAGCTTTTCTGGTCTAAAAGGAGTCAAGATAAAAATTCGTATTCTGCTAAAGATGACGTCTAACAGCTCTATGAGTATTGTTTTACGACATCATCATCATCATCATGCCCAGCCATACAAAAGCCAAAAGTGACTAATGTTTCACCGCCATATAACCATAAGAAGCGAAAAAGGTATAAATAACAACAGAAATAATAATTTAGACACAAATTATTAGTGAGATCTATGAGAGAGAGAGAGAAAGAAAGAGGACGTAGTTACTATTAGTATATTTGTCAAAATAACCCAGAGAAGTGAGGAAAATAAAACATCTACACAACACCATTATGGCCAAGTCAGCATTAGGGCAAGGCAACATCAGCAATACAGCTTCCTTGCGGCTTTCACTGTATCACGTCATAAACAAGCTAAACCTCACAGTCCTGTTAAGAAAAGAAAGTTACGAAGATGATTCTACTAGACATCTGCAGCAAGATCACCAAGGAACTCGATTCGATGCCATGTGACGCGCATGTGACCCCATTCTGACAGATGAGTTGGTCATATACTACTAACTTTGGATGTGACTTCAACTGTTTCTGTTATGTCAAAATCTGCCCATCTTTTTTCTTGTGCCAATCTGGTGCTGGATGAGAGAACAGAGCTCTACCGGGAAATCGAATTGAGAGCATACGCAAAACGTGACCGAGCCAACGAAGTTGACGGAGCCTTATTTATTTTTCTATTGAGGAGCATTTGTTGGCAGATCCCAAAAATACGACTATGGATGTCAAAGTTAGTTATTCGTTGTTGGTAACCAACATGTGCTATGCTTCGCAAACAACGATGGTCGAATGCCCGTAAGCCTCTAAAATCATCAAAAGACCAAATTTCACTAGCGTATAGTAAAACTGCGAGTACAGATGCTGGGTGAAATACTCTCGTTTCTCCAAAAATGTCGAGGATTCGAGAAAGCTACTTTAGCTTTCGCGATTCTCATTCTCTCATCGTCAGACAATATTAATAGAGCTCCCAAGATATGTAAACTTGTGAATTATGTCTAGATCTTCATTTTGCAGTCGGAAGGTTGAAGTGAGAGGAGGGTGATACTGTAAAAACATATTATATTTAGAGGGTGCGAATTTCATACCGAGAGACGGAACAACGTCTCCTAATCTATTCAAGGTTATACGATAACGACAAATTCTATATGGGCTTCAATGTAAAGGCCATCCCCTCCTCAACGTGGTACGACGGTGTCAACCATGTCTCGATGGCCGATCGTACATGGGCTAACGGGGCTATGGCGGTGGTGTCACCAGGGCGTGGTGGATTTCCGACTGGCAATCGGATCTCCTATAAAATACCACATGAGCCCGAAGACGGCACCATGACTCGGCGTGTGTTCCCCGCCACAAAAGGGTTCAACAGCCACAGGATTACATGGACTCCTGGACAGTACCCCGTACTTCCGAATGGCGAATGAGCTCTCAACAGCCACCGGCAACCATGCAACTTACTGCTGCCTTGCAGTCTGCGCTTGGATGTGCAAAGGCTAGAGGTGCGTCCTCGATCAAAAAGCCGAGTGGTGAGGGGACACCACTTGTACCAAATTCCCGAGAAACTCCATGAAATGTCACAAATACCGTTCATGCTACGGCGTCCCCGGCAAGCGACGCGCTCTGTATCAGCGCGAAAACACCTATTTATTTCGGGTGTTGGAATGTTTGATGTTCCGAAATGGCTGCCAACCGCCCGGCATGGAGAGGTATAATCCGGGATTTCTATGGAGCCGGCTTATCCTCCAAAAGGAGTCAGCCGCAGTAAAGTAAAAGTAAAGTATAGTATCCGTATAATATCCGACTCAGAAAGATTCAGGCTACCATTACCGGTCTTTCTAACTAGCGACGATATCGAATATAAGTGTCCCAGCACAAGATTGCTGATATAACGGCAGTGAATTGCCAGATATACACTGGAGTTTTCTCAAGAAACCCTAACCAGATGCGATGGTGATGACGCATCACCAGATTAATTGTTCATGATACTGAAACTTACAAGAGTTAGAACTATACCTCGAATTACAAAGCTCTCCAGGTGGTCATTTACCATACCTCAGCACCACAAATGAGGATAGAAAATATACTGTATTTGAAGACAATTGACTTGGTGCTTAAAGATATTAACGAATGCAAAACAAACCCACAAAAAACAACCAAACAAAAAAAACAAAAAACCAAACCAAACACCAACAACAACCCCACACCCCCCAAACCCAACAACCCAAAACAAACCCACAAACCCACACAACAACAAACACAAAAAAAACAAACAAACCCAACCAAAAAAGAATGATTCAAGAGTTGTTTTAATAATCAGCTCAAAACAGACGTAGACACGCTAGCAGTTTGGCAATCTCGGCAGAAACCGACGAGTCAGGCGTCAAAATAAACCCAAGTAGACGAGTTCGTTGGTGGCAAGCAACATGGCTCTGTGCAGAACAATCATAGGCTTTGGATTAAAATTTGCCATACTGGCAATTTTAGAGGCCTTTAGGATTAGACCATGTCAAAGGAACAGTTCACAAACACAGTTAATGGTTCTATGTGTTTCGTAGACCATTTTCGCTATCATAATAGAATCTTGAGCGTATTCTAGATCCTCAGGATAAGCACCACATACATGTTAAGTAGACCTCGGCAAGAAATGCATCAATGATATAATTGAATAAGAAATAGGCATCAACAAATCATTTTAGAATCACGGAGCGTTTCGCTAAAGATTCAAAAAGACTCCTATCTACACGAAAGAAAGCTGGTTTATCATAATGAAAGTTTTAGTTTCAACGCCGTCATTAATCATAGCTCGATGGAGCATCATGCTTTACACCTAGACCAAAGCTATTGTCGTCCAAAAAAGCAATGCGGAAGTTCCAGAGTGTGCCAAAGTCGCCTGTATTCCTTTGAAAGAATGGCCACTAGTAACAAGCCGGATCTGTACATACAACTTAGAAAATTTTGCAACACTTTGATTCTGCATTTAACTCTTTAACAGGAGTAGGCCCGTGTTAATTCCAATTAGCTGAGTGGCAGAGAAGATTACAATCAGGCTGGGATATCCTCTTCGATCAAAAGTAGTTTATATAAGTTGGAGAGCGTAAGTGTTTGTATAAATAGAAAGCAATTATTCGGGTTTTATCGTCAGGGGATAATCCTAGGCTTAATCAAGCTTTTTCTTCATGGCGTTTTAGACACCGTGTAATACAATATTGGCGGTAGCTATAAGTGGCCGAGTAGAAACATAAGCATCCATAACAACTTGCTTCATACTTGTCCATTTTGGTAAATATACACTCATATGTAAATAAAGACAGCCGCATCGAGTGGAACTTCAATAAGACGCTGACGACCAGAAGGTTCACTGAATAGACCAGTACAGCGAAGGATGCATGTTATCTGTTTACCTGAATGTGTCAGTAAAGCATTAGTTTTTACAAACTCATGTATTTTTGTTTATGGTGGCGACGAGGGACAAGAATCCTCCTAATATAACTAAAGGAATCAAAACGAAAAAAAAACAGTTTTACAGACCCAACCCGTATGAAGAATATTATGTAATATGTGGGAATTTTTTGATATTTATTAATAAATCCCATGCGAGAATAACTAATCTCGTTTATAACTGACGTATAGGAAAACGTAATTAACACATAAATTCTTAATTAAGTGGTAAACGTGGTATTTATTTGACTTAAACGTGTGTCTAACATATAATTAGATAACATTATCGGCTAAAGAACGGAGATTCCGTTCACCGATAAATACGATTCCATAAATTCGTTATAATGTGACTTAAATCCACAACCTGTTCTTATATTTTTAGATACACTAGAATTGAAAAAAGCTTATACAAGCTAAATTCTTTTTTAACAAGAAAGGAAATTAATAGTTTAAATTACTATATAAATTGAGTTTGAGATGTGTTTTAAAACGTTTACAACTTACCTCAAATGTGCACTGGAACGGCTTTTCGCCGGTATGTACCAGCTGATGTCGTTTCAGCTTACTGGATTCAACAAACGCTTTGCCGCACTCCGCGCATACATGTACTCTGGGTCCGTGCGTGTGCAAATGTTTTCGCATTGCTGAGTTGTCCCGAAACATTTTGTGACAGTTTTTGTGCGGGCATGGAATGGTTCTTGCAAAATTATTTCCCTTTTCGTGGTTACCGCTATTACTAACTACGTTACCTGGATAAAAATTAAGATAACAAATATTATCTATAAGAGGCGAATCCCAAACGGTCAAAATTTTAATTACTATAATGTTAGCATCTGCAGCAATGACCATAAGTCACCAAAACTTCCTTTAAAATAGAACTTGCACAAAATAATTGTCACTATTCAGAGATTTTGATTGTAAGGAAAATTTATGCAACGACCAGTTTTCAAGTTATGGTTATGTACGCTCTGGATACACCTGATTCTAAGACACAAATGTACATTCCGCAGTCTAACCATGTTGGGAAAAGTAGGCTATTACCAAATGTTGACGTCATTTGATATAGTATTGTTCCATCGAGTAGATAAGCAATTATACAGTGATAGCCGTTACAAATAATTTAACAAAAACCAGAAATACATGCGCGTAGGCTTGTGTGTGTGTATATATGGTAGCACATAAATTGGGCGAAACTAAAAAATTGATTAACAAAAGCCACAAATACTTAAAACAGAAAACGATTCTGAAAGACATAGCATCACCAGGAGAATCAGCCATTTTTAATGATACATTTTAAATTGGACATGGTCAAGTAAACACATTTCACCGTTCTACATAAAGCAAACCACTTCATATCCAAGAACAAAAATCCATCCAACGTGATGTTGAATTCAACTGACCCCAAATCACTAAACCCACAAATAATATTGTAATACCCAGCCAAGGTTGACCATCTATTTGATCAACATTATTAAGTATTCAGCATGGGTGACAAAATCGTAATTCTCAAAGACATGACTATTCGAACTCAAAACTTCACAATCGAGACATAATGCGTTGTTAACAGGAAAAAAAACTACGCCATTAAACAACATTTTGAAAAATAATAAAACCAACGTAGGGAAAGCCGTTTATACCTGCAATAGACGCAAAGAAAAGCTTGGCTCGGCGGCAATTCACCCATGGAAGAGTAACCAGACCTCCTGCATTGTTGCCTTATCCCTGAGATTCCATCTATACGCACACACACATACTTCCAAATCAATACCTTATCAATAACACACTACTCGTACGATTGCTGAGGATAATTAGTAAACAATAATAAACACAATAACAAGTAAGCCAAAGAATAGTGGATACGTGCTTGCGTATATAACGTTTGTCGAAAAAAAGTATGTGCATTTTCTATCTGAAAAGCGGCAAACCCGGAAAGACTAATCAGCAACATCAAGATAAAACTTGCTTGAAATAAAAAAATGCATCTATCTCTCTGAAGAAATGACTCAAGTTCGTTTTTCTGGGTCTAATACATTTTATCAGATATCGAGCATGCGTACAGGACATATAAGGCATAAAGCGTTAAGGATCACCAGTTCAATTTTTGTTATCGATTAAGCCTGGATATAAATAATATATAATCACATCAAGACATTGCAAACATCCGCGCACAGATAAACCATGACAAAAGAGTAATAGGCATACTCAATTCCGCTGTTTCAATGAATGCCAACCCTGATAAGGCTAACATAAATGTACTCCAATGGAAACTGGAAGGAACGCAACAAGCGAAGCTACCTAATCAATGCTAGGGAATTTTTTTTACCATCTTGCTCACAATATACCACTAGCTTCCTCAAGTAGTCCTTGAAGTTCCCATTAGAAAAACTTGATTTATAGCATTAATTTGATAGCCTATGCTCAATTATGGTTAAATTTGCGGCTGGGGCGACTATATAACTAAAGAGAAAAAGTCACCCTATTTCCTTTCAATGTTACTGCACGAAACCAATTTTTGCATATCGGTTTGGTAGACTCACTTCCGAAGGCTCGTAGCCGGGTAGCCTGTAATTGCCATGGTCGATAAGTTTACCTGATAGGTCGAGTTTGTACCACTGAAGCAAATCAGAACATAGAAGATTATAAAGTGCTTAGAAAAGTGCTGGCTCAAGTGATGTAGTGCACCACGAGCTATTGCTACCTATTAGAGTGCACAGTTCCAGTCGATAAAATTTAATGTGCTGCAAAAACCTTGACTTAAAGTATTTCCGGGCAGCCAATTACCATCCTCAGACTAAGACAACGGGCAAGGGAGCATACTTGACGATGAAATATGCATTGCGATGTTGATGCCACGAGACTCCGGGGTCCTGGAAACACAAGCTACATTTGGTGAAGAGGACCATGCACTTTACAGAATAAATAGCAATAGTATTTGCTTTGGCAACCATGGCCTATAGAGGGCATATACGATTGCCACGAGACCCCGGGGTCCTGGAAAGGCAAACTACATTGCTCAAGCGGACCATGCACTTTACAGCATAAATAGCTATAGTATTTGCTTTGGAAACCATGGTCTATGGAGGGCATATACGATTGCCAAGTGCACCCGTAACCAGAGGACCCTATAAGCACTACACTCACTCGCGTAAGGGCCTGCGACTGTCATGGCACAACATGCTGTCAATGGTTCACATCTGGTGGAAAGGATGGACGTAGAACATAATATCGTTTCCGTTAACATTCCCGATGGACCACGAGCTGTTGCACTTGATCGTTTAAGCAAGGTGCCCATACCGACTCCAGAGACAGATGATTCAGCAGCCACTTTTGAAGCCTATGACGCTCCAATGGCTCTATTTAAGGCCGGTGTGAATACAACAGAGAATCATCGCTGAAGTGCACGAATTAAGGTGAAGCAAAGTCAGAACAGCGATGGAAGCAACAGTCAAACTGCAGAAGTGAATACGAATTAATAATTAGGTGCATTTTGTTTTACTAAATGGACGCACTTTATACGAACAAACTTCTATAAATGATTGATAAAAAATAAAGCGTTTGCGATTAAAAATATGACTTCTTCTGACGGTTTGGAAAACTTATCAAGAATGCTATCAGCACAAATGACAAAACTAACAGCGGAGTTAGCAGCAATTAAGCTAGATGTCACGATTCTAGTAAATTCAAATTAACGCCCCAATAAGTAT
The DNA here is from genome assembly GCA_029291075.1 of Eudiplozoon nipponicum. Taxonomy (NCBI): domain Eukaryota; kingdom Metazoa; phylum Platyhelminthes; class Monogenea; order Mazocraeidea; family Diplozoidae; genus Eudiplozoon; species Eudiplozoon nipponicum. Next base: position 30,493 of record JAQBSW010002346.1, read on the forward strand.
TAGTAAACTTAGCACCAAGTCCGTAGCCTTTTCTATCTTGCAGTACATCAGTATCTTGTCCGTTCTTTTGTCTATCGGACTTTATTATTGCCTCTTTTGCTCATAATGTTACATTTGGAGCTTCTTTAAATCAAGTTTGCGAGCTTGATGTAAACACCAATCCCATTGTATTTAACCAGTCGTCGAACAACATAACAAAACTACCGCCAGCCGCAACGCACTGACGCGTTTCGACCTTCCTTGGTCATCATCAGAGTACAACGGCAAACTGACTATCGAGGATCAAAACGCATTGAATATATATCAGTTTGTCGTCGTACTCTGATGATGATCAAGGAAGGTCGAAACGCGACAGTGCGTTGCGGCTGGCGGTAGTTTTGTTATGTTGTTCGACGACTGGTTAAATACAATGGGATTGGTGTTTACTTCAAGCTCGCAAACTTGATTTAAAGAATTGTTACCACCACCCGCGCAAACAATTATTGTCACATTTGGAGCTTGTTATTTTTGCTGAATATACATGGTTCATCGCTTTATTCGCGGCCAGTCAAATGCTAAATTGTGTTCATGAAACTTTTTAACATACAACAAGGGTTCCTTCAGTTTGGCATATAGTGCTTCATAAATGTTTAAGAATTTTGGTGGATCTCACTTTGTGAAGATTTTTTTCGTTACCGAAATAATAAATTATTTATGAACCATTTTGAATATATGCAAACAGCAATATCTTATTGATTAATCGACACCGCATGTAACTTTGCTAGCAACCACAATTAAAATGCAATTATGCTTTCTTTTTATATACAAAAAATAGAAAGCGTTATACGACCTGCTTTGAGACATCAACAAGTTAGTATTCGTAATTTACCCATAGTGCCAATTGCAGTCGAACTGCTGTCACTGTTCTCATTCTCCATTGGCGTCGCGTAACTCGAATCATCTACTACGTAGGATGCATGGGTTGAACTGACAGGAGTAATAGTTAGCGGCGAGGCTCCACCCGATGCTGCTGTCGTCGTTGTTAGGAATATCTTCTTGCCAAGTCCAAAAGAAGTAGCAGTAGCATGCCTTGGATTTTTCAATGAGGCATTAACTCCAACACCGCTGCTTCCAAGACTTGAGGTTAATAGTTTAACCTTCTGGTTAAAGAATATAGAAAATAATCAGGAATGCAAAAACGGATGTGCAATAATATTTCAGAGATGGGCGTGCAGTGAGTTAATTACAAGTTGATTGACCCCAATTGTATGCCATGGGAGCTGGAAACACACTTGGTATCATCGATCTGCAAACCACCGATTACACATTCCTTCGTGTTGTTCTCAGTATTATGTCCAATAAATCAAGAAGTACAAATTTATTGTATTGAAACTGTGCTATGAGTTATAAAACTAACGATGATTCGAGAAAAGAAGGATTGAAACGTCCAAAAACCAAATAAGAACCTAAAGTTTAAGGTAAAGCTGCTCTGTTGTTCACATGTAACATATCTGATTTCAATAGTCTAATAATTGCACATGCACAACTACAAAATGGAAATGCGCATACACGCAGGTATGTGTATATCGTCAACCGTCAGTTAATCGCACCCGGTAAGCTAATGAGGAGGGTCAGTCGCGTTCTCCCAATACACTCGGATGTCCCAGTGTTTATTTATAGTCCGGACATAACTATGACTTGCATAAGTATACAAAAGTGAAGCATTTGTATATCAGACAGAAGTAATGCTTCTTTTTAGTAGTAGAGCGTCTACTGCAGAGTAGAGTAATTGACTACATACAAGACAGCTCACTACGGAGCTCATGCATTTAAACTAGAAGTTTAACCTCACCAGCACACAGAATGAGGGTAGCTAATCATTAATGGGACTATTTGTGGTGTTTTATGATTCATTGAACTATACAGGTGGTGCTTCTGCACAGTGCTTTTATCATGCCTGACAGGTCAAAGACGAGGGTTGATCATACTGACACATTTTCAAACCACCCCCATCCACAAAGTATAGTCGACCTAGTGTTCCTTCAAGGTACCCTAATAACTATGAATTTCATGGTTATACGCCATTGAAGCATCCGCATATCATCATCAACATCACAGACAGCAACACAGCATCCTTGTCATAAACGTGAGAAAATACAGAAATTAAAAAAATAAGAAAAAAGTAATAATAATAATCAAAAAAATAAAATTCAAAAAAAATGCTAGTTAAGATGGAGATATTTACTCAGGAAACACCCTGACATGAGGCAAACTAGACTTACACGCACACACACACACCATTTTGACCAAGTCAGCCTTAAGGCAAGGTTCGATACAGGGAAAACAGCAAGAAATTTGTACTGCCAATGTTGTATTCCTTATCCGTAAATTATGCCAATATTATACCGCTTAGTTAGTAGCGCGCATTAAACAGCCAATAATCATCATACAATAGGAAACCGTAAGTTCCCGATGATACTGACTCTCCTCAGTTGCACATAATAAGTATCCAACTATACGATACTAAGCTTGAACTCCCAAAATTAAAACTTACACAGAGAGATTTATGGATAAAATATGATTTCCATTGATAGCGAACAATATTCCGGTTAATCGCCATACAAGAATACAGAATTCAATAAGACATCAATTATATTTTTAAAGGGAGGAACTGTGTGATAATAAAACAATAACACGAAATGATTGGATAATATTAGGATTTTAGGAACAACGAATTCAGCACGACGACACACTTTTCAAGCATAAAAACTAACAATATACACTTTTATAATTAAACGAACATTGGTTGCGCGGGCGGTGAAAACAATTATTATAATCAAGATAGCGATCTTGATATAAGCACCTGGCCCATTAATTCCTTTACATATGTCAGTATAAACTAAGAATCATCTAGATTGGTTTTGTCCTTATTGGGAACTCATCATGTACTGACCTAAATTTGCTGCGGACCCTACTCCAGTCTCCAGCGCCAGTCGTATATCCTCACGTCCAGCCAATATTACGACCGGTGCAGGTCCTAACACCAATAAAATTTAAGCCCCTCACGGCCCCGCGAGCCACCGATTCATCCCCTACACACATCCTTCTCTTTCAACCATACCAATATGACCCAGGACAGTGGAGCAACATTTACCGTAGAATTTTTATCACCGCCCGCGCAACCAATGTTCGTTTAATTACATAAACGTTCATTTCAATACCACTTCCCCATGTAGTGTAGTGTCTGTTTAGTAGTGACAGATTGGGGATGGTTAGTTGGAACTTTGGGTCTAAATGGATGCCATCTGAGCTCCACCTAAGGTAAGAAAGACTAATCAGGTTACATTAGTTAGTATATAACTGAAAATTGTGTAGTGTAGTGTGCGGCAGGGTGTCTCAGTGGTTAGAGCACAAGATTCCAAAGTAGACGTGCCCAGTTCCGCGCCAAATTCTGGCCAGTACATGATGAGTTCCCAGTCATGTCCAGCCACACAAAAGTCAAAAGTGACTAATGTTTCACTGTTATATAAACATAAGGAGTGAAAAAATAATATAATGAATTTAGACAAATTATTAGTGAGATTTACGAGAGAGAGAGAGAGAGAATACCTAGTTACTATGAGTAAATTTATCAGGATAACTCACAGAAATAAGGCAAACTAAACCTCTCCACAACACCATTATGGCCAAGTTAGCATTCTGGCAAGGCGACATCAACAATACAGCTTCCTTGTTGATTTCACTGTATCACGTCATAAACTTTTCCCTACCAAGAAAAGATAGTTACGAAGATGATTCTACTAGACATCTGCAACAAGATCGCCACTGAGCTCGATTAGATGCCATATCGCTTAGGTTGTCTAACTAAGAGCTATGATGCGCACGAGGACCTCATCCTGGCAGACGAGTGAGTCCTACACTAAGTGACTTCAATTATTTCTGCCATGTCAAAATCTGCCCACTTGGTTACTAATGCCAATTTGGTTCTGGATGAGAGAACAGAGCTCTACTGGGCAATCGAGTTGATAGCATACGCAAAACGTGATCGAGCCAACGAAATTGATGGAGCCTTATTTGTATTTCTAACGAGGAGGACATATTGACAGATCCAATTTTTACATATAAAAATCTTAATAACCCACCTTTCGTTCAGTAGAAATTGATCAGAATGATCCTCCACTACAATCGTCTGAATCATTTAACCAACGAGCGATTTTTTTATCTCCGACTAATTGTATCAATCCTGAAAGGAAAATGGACTAGCACGACCAGAAATTTAACCATGAAAAATGTTTAAAATGTCATATTTTAATGAGATTCTTATGTCTGAAATTTAAGATATCAGTTTAGATTCAAAGCAAGTCAGAGTTTAGGATGTTCAAGATTGCATTTGCCATGTTTTCGAATTATTTCTTTCATCAGAAGCTCTCGAAGAACAAATCTTGCCACTGAATCATGGAAAATCTACATAATTGGTGGAAAATTTAACAAAAAACATAATATTTAAACGACGAAATCAATAATCCAAATAACCTGTTTTTGATGGCCAATAGTGACAGGCGTCAGAGGAGGCCGAATCTCAGCACTTAAATTGCGGCCTATTGTACTGCTTACATTGCTGGTTATAGCAGATGTAGAATTGTTTGTAACAAATAATATTGATGAGCCATTCGCGACCGCAGCAGTTAGACATGGAAGACCAGAAGATCCGATCGCAACATTTGGCGTATTGCCTGCAGTTGTACCCGACACTGTTGAGAGGGAACCTGGCGAAAGCAAAAGAGAAAATGGTACAAAACAACTGTTGTTGTTGCTATTGTTAGTGCAGCTCACACCAGGATTAATAGTCGTTGTTAGTCTGTTAAAATTATGGTGAAGATACGTAATATTACAAGAAGCGACAAAAGTAATAGCCGTATCCAGGGAGCAGACCGAATCAGTACATGAAAACAGAAAAATATAAATTAAACGCAAACGGCCATATACACGAACAAATATAATGTTATCATGATGACAGTGGATTCAAATATTTCGGTACGCAATCCGAAAATCAGGTAAATGATCTTTTCCCTGTCGCGCAACATGTTTCTTTTAAATATAATGTTACCCGGATATGTGAATGCCTTCAGACAAATGGTATAGCATGAACAAATGGTAAGACTTATGACACTTGGAATAAAAGAATGTTTATGAACAAAAATGCCGCAATCTAAGTTAGTACTGTGGCTATCAATATCTTTCATGAAAACGATGCATACGTACCTTAATAAATGAATGAAGAATTAAGTCTCTAGCTCTGTAAATTAATAATCATCATCGAGCACAACAATACAAAGCCATTAGTAACTAATGTTTCACTGCCATAAAAGAAAAACAAAATCTTTCAATAGTGACAAAAATAATAAATTAGGCATACAAATAATTAGAAGGAAATAGTTTCTATGAATATATTTACTAAACCTCCACACAACGCCAGTATGGCCCAGTTACTTTAAGGCATGGTGAACTCGGAAATACGCCTTCCTTGTGCTTTTCACTATATCACATCATAGACAAAATCAAACCTCACAGCTAACTCCAACCAACTAAGAAAAGAAAGTTAAAAAGATGATTCTACCAGAAATCTGCAACAAGATCGCCACTGAGCTCGACTCGATGCCATATCGCGCAGGGTTTTTCACCAAGAACTATGATGCACACTTGGACACCATTCCGGAAGACGAGTGGGTCCTATACTACCCATTTTGGATGTAATTTAATTCAACTGATTATGACATGCTAAAATCTGCCTGCCATACAAGACAGACCAACGTGTACTAATCTACTCGAGGTGGACTGAGCAAAATCTAAATTTTCGAATACTACTACCATATCGTCTATGCAGTCAAGATCGATAAATCGACCGCCCGAAAGAACTTCAAACCCTATCCTGAACCTATGAAAAAAATTTGTTCATAATAGCATCTAATAAAAAATTAAATAAAAAGAAGGAAAGTGGACAGGCTTGACGAAAACCACTTTTGGTAGTAAGGTTATGTATTAATTCTTTGAAGGCCATAACACAAACAGAAATGTTTGTGTAGAGAGTGCGTACAATATTCACAACAGAATATCAAAAATACAGTGCGATCCACTGAGTTAAGTGCACTCTTGAAGTCTAGAAAGACGGCTAATGTTGGACGGAGATGTACATCTCGCTGTTCAATGTAAAAATATTACCTATACAACCTCGTTCTGACCGGAATCCGGCCTTTTCTTCTCTAGTATGCTATTCACGCGAAGAATTAAGACGGCGTAAGATAACCGAGGCAAGATTATACCACCTTAGTTATCACACGAATCAATACTTTTTTGACGATAAGAATGATTATAGACTCATACCAAGTAAACAGCACGGTTTCCTGATAACATTTAGTACTAAAATGCTTAGTCAACGCACCGGAAATTATATCGCCACAATTCTTAAATAAGTTTGGAAGCAAATCATCGAAGCCTGCAGCTTTGCGACGTTTAAGAGATAGGATTGCGTCCCGTACTTCTAACTCTGATGGATCTTGGAGACACACATTGCACACTGATTATACATGCTTGCTTTCAAGATTCGGGACTGACACAGGTGTCCACAAAAATTGATCTTTGACGTGTTCAACCCACTTATCAAGAATACTTATTTTATCGGTTAGTGGATGGTTGTTATCGTTTGTAGTTTCACTAACTTAGAACAAACAGCGTTTGTTACCTCATGCGAATGCTTCTTCCATCTTTTCAACCTTTCTGATTCAAAAGGATTCGAAATCGACAAACATTTCTAAGAGCATTATTATGAGCTGAGCCAATTGGACTATAGCGCCTTGTTTTACATATCTCTATATATTTTACAGAGAACTAATGATTATTTCGCTGGTGGCCTACGATGTCACACACAGTAAAAACTGCATCGTGCATGGTGAAGCTTATCTTCATTCAAAGTAAATTCGAATGTTTACCATCAAGACCAGTCAGCATTGACTTTAGAATATGTTTATATCTTTGTTAGAAGGACTGTTGTATGAGTTTGCTTACATCTATTTGTGGTTTATTCTTATTCATTTTCCGCAAAACTTGAGTGCACATCTACAATGGATAAGTGCATGTTCAGAGTTGAGATAAGTGTTTCAAAACGAACGATGCAACCACTCACTTTATAACTAATTTCCACATTATCTATAAGAGTCCAACTTTTTTCGAAGGCTGGAAGACGCCATGTGACGCAATGTCTTACACTACGTCTGAGGTTTGTACTACTTAAGTATAATCCATGTTCCGCGCAGCTATCCAACAGTTGCTCGCAATTAACGTTGCGCATTGAGCGTGAGGTGTATCCTTCATCTAAATGAATGTTTGTGTTACATAAGTGCCCAATTCACGTTCTAATAAGAAAATAGCTTAGGTCGGCGCAAAAATCGACCTTGCTGTTTTCTGTGCTGCCATCCATGGGAGCATATACAGATACAACGAAAAGGAAACGCTGATTAAAGTTTCTGGTATTGATTTTAGCATATGTAATTAAGCGTGCCGCACAAAGTCAGCTATTTACACGGATCCAATCAGTTAAGCAAGTTTCATCTCGTTAGCTAAGAACGAAACTGATGCCTCGTTAATCGGCTTGAGAAAAACTCCGTAAAACAAGAGGTACGAAACCAATAACGCGGAGATAAGGATGGTGCACCCAGTTCTGTAATGCTCGTACAATCCTTTAATCCCCGTATATCGATTTGTAATTTATCCAACGTACGTGCAGGAACTTCTTGCCATCCAGTTTGTTTTAATAGTAGCAAATTAAATGCGCTGACGTTAACACCAAACCCAGATTTAACTATTTTCGATATTTCACAATCCGATATTGGGCCCAGTGATTTGATCAACAACCATAGCATCGAAAAGATCGTTATAGTTCCATTCAGAGGAATAGGAAGAGACAGAATCTAAGATGAAGGAATCTGAAGTAGTCTGATTTCACTCAATCACCTTGCACGACTCAAGAGGTAGAAAGACCTTTACATTCTGCAAAACGTTCGATGCAATATAGATTCTTTATAATTCATATTGTTCATGGTTGTAGGCGGCTGTAGAAGAACACAAGGTCGCCCATTCATAGTGCGAATGGTTTGTATTAAGTTTTCATACTCTTATATACTCTGCCAACCAAGGCTGATGAGCAATATCTGTCTAGATGTCAGTGCTATTCGCGTCCGGCATGCTTGTTCTAATTCAATCACTACCCATTTAACACTAAGTTTTACAGTGCAATTAGACCAAACAATACAAGGTTCCATGATACCATTCCCAGGCTCACTATCTTGTGCACACCAGTCCTCAGGCCGGAAATTTATATGGCCACAGTTAGTTTAAGAAGATTTGTGCATGCAAGACAATGAACCAGACTTCTCTACTGGATCCTGTCTTCTGCAAGCTTTACGGACACGTTCACCAATCTGAGTGTATCTTGGTTAGAGTACGGTACGATGTGAAAAAGTGTCTGCTATTCTCAGTAATAATATCTGTCCATGCCATAGCTAGACCATCCCTTCTACGAATCGAGTCATCCACCTTATTTGCCTTACGGAGCCATGGAACCAAATCACGAAACAGTAAACTAAGGCACCCGTAGCGCCAAGCAGTTTAAACAAAAGAAGAATTAAAGACGAAATATGACTTTTAAAAATTTCGTCTATTTAATAAACTTTGGCATCTAGCACCAAGTAGTTTCACAGAAGGGACGTTAACGCTTATTGTATTCATCTAAGTGATGTCTTTTACGCGTATTCACTAAAAAATAAAATGTTCTAGTAATAATAAAAGATAGTAAAAATAATTTGCAAACTGATAATGTTTCGTCTTAATGTGTGGGCTGAACATGTAAAAAATATTTTTTTGTTAGCACCTGTCTGTATAAACAGTCTAATGCCAATCTCGAACAACCATCAGAATTAAAAATACGGAGCGCCGTCTTATCTCTTACACATCATAAAACCCTATGATTTATTATAGACCTATTTTAAGGATAGTGTCGAAAATTTGTGGAGCGTTGATTAACCTTATACGTATTATAAGGAATATGGAGACAGTGTCGTTTGCTTGAAACGCACAACCATCATTCCTACCCTAGTAAAGACAATCGGAAATCGTACAACAACAATCCTGGTATAAATTTGATTCCAGCCGTATCTGAGTCAATATTTTGCACCATCTCAGCGCTTTGTGTGAATCACAAAAATACAAAAATAAGCCAGATTCTGACCAGTACAAAGTTGTACAGATAATGGTTTTGCCTAAAGGTAAGACCGTCTTTTTGGTCTTCCAAAATTTCAATTGACTCAGAGACCTTAATGTTCTATTCGATATTGTTCAAGTGATATGCCCAAAAAATTCGCAATTATTATGCTTACTCTATACAAAATTATGTCTGGTTCGTTATGGTCAACAACTGCTTTTTACGTCCAGGCCAACTTGAATAAACTAGTAGTCGTCGTTTCATCTTTCGGTATAAAGCTGACACGTTATAAATGTAATATCCTTCTACAGGATCACGTACCACTCACAAATAGAAGGGGATCTGGACGTAGCTGACAGGTTTACACGCTTTGGTAGCTGAAACAAGAACTTAGAAAATATGACTGATGAAAATCTCGAAAGCTAGAATAGCTTTCTCTAATATGCGTCACTTATGGAGAACCATGAGTATCTCACTCTGCCTCGAAAATCGCGTGTGTAATGCGTCTTTACGTGCAGTTTAATTATACGCTAGTGAATCTTTCCCCTATAGAGTTGATGATTTTAGACGATTAGACATTCAACGAGTTGGTAGAGAAGCATAATACATATAGGCTTTTAACAACGAACAAACAACGCTGACATCGTGGACGTATCACTGGATCGAGCAAAAAGTGCTCCTTGTTATAAAAATAAATAAGGCTACATCTAATGCGTTGACCCGATCAATTAGGGAATTATTCCCTCAGCCAGTGACAGATTGGCATAAGAAACAATGTGGTAAAATTCTTATATGGTAGAAACAGTTCAAATCAACTACATTACCGTCGTAAAGTCCATCCCCTCCTCAACGTGGTACGACGGTGTCAACCATGTCTCGATGGCCGATCGTACATGGGCTAACAAGGCTATGGCGGTGGTGTCACCAGGGCGTGGTGGATTTCCGACCGGCAATCGGATCTCCTATAAAATACCACATGAGCCCGACGACGGCACCATGACTCGGCGTGTGTTCCCCGCCACAAAAGGGTTCAACAGCCACAGGATTACATGGACTCCTGGACAGTACCCCGTACTTCCGAATGGCGAATGAGCTCTCAACAGCCACCGGCAACCATGCAACTTACTGCTGCCTTGCAGACTGCGCTTGGATGTGCAAAGGCTAGAGGTGCGTCCTCGATCAAAAAGCCGAGTGGTGAGGGGACACCACTTGTACCAAATTCCCAAGAAACTCCACGAATATGGAGCCGGCTTATCCTCCAAAAGGAGTCAGCCGCAGTAAAGTAAGTATTACCATTGGGTAATATAGGTGTTATTTGTCTAACAGGATGGAGTCAACGTGCACATCCTTGTTCTTGGTTAGAAACGCAACGCGATGTGGCGTCGGAACAAAACCAGTGGCGATAGTTTTTGTAGATATCTACTACAATCGTCACAACACTTTTCTTACACGGGTAGAGTTAATTGCGAGGTCTGGTGGAAAATTGCTGATTTTTCCTTAAAGATGACTTGGTATGCGTAAAGGTCTAAGTTGCCACGTTTCGGTGTGTTAACTAGATAAGTATCTCCATCTGATCAAAATCTCCTTCATACATCACTCTTAAATAACTAATTTTTGCTATAAATTATTATTTGACCTTATGTTTTCATTAAATTCTTTTTAATTGACATTCTCATCTACTATTCTTATACTCGTGGTTATATGGCAGCGAAGTATAAGTAATAAAAGGCAGTTGTATTACTGTTCGTGATAACGCTTACGCGTATTTCCTTAGTAGTAACAATAACAGTTTCATTTAGATTAGATTTAATATTCGCTAATTTCTCGGTTACGGTCTTTTTGCCACGATTACATTGGTACAAGCTATTTATACTTCTAGCACCAATGATTTACCTATTCTAATCTAATAAATAGCCGTTTGCTCGCATAAAGCGCGCGTTCCAGTAAAAAATTAATTCATCTTTTACTATTATTTCCTGAGGGCCTGGTACTATCTATATCACTCGCTTGACCGTTTCGTTGCTCCAGACTGTCACTCATGCGAGGTAGTTTCACGTAATTTAAATAAGTCATAAAGAGTGCCATTGAAAACACCGTCAATGCCAATCTACGCACTGTTCAGATTATACCAAATGTATTTGTACTTGTGCCCTATGTAAATATTGCCAATGAAAACCACACAGCATAAGAAAGCAAACGCAATTCACCAGAAAAAATTAATTTTGTTTTTTAGGCACTGACCAGTGGTTTCTATAACTGTCACGGCTAGGACTTGAGTTCGGAGCATTTGGTTCAGTTGCGTAACTCCAACACAACACTACCGAAACTGCAGATTGCATACAGTTTTCCGTTACATGCAAACTAAAATTTTCTATCAGTCTGATCTTCAGGTGAAACTTTTTATTATCATTTTCAACTTAAAGATCCAGCTAACCACTCTTAATTGTCATTGTAAGATATACACAACGCCACCAGCGAAAATTATGCTGAATTAAATTACAATTACAAGCTTGAATAAATATATGTGATTTGTATAAACTAAACTTTGTATAGGATGGCAGATACAAGATTATGAGTGAACGATTTTTCTGCTACTCTGAATAAACTTGGTTCATATGAAAAAATAAAGTTTTCATACGTTTGTTAGTATAATGAACAAACTAGGGCAAGCAACAACCGAAAAGTTAAAACGCGCTCTTTTCAAGAATCCATCTGGCCAACCAGGACGCAGTCATTTAGACTTTATACTTCAACAAAGACAAATAATTGAGGCATTTTTGCAAGACATTGTGCTAATCAGAAATAAAAAATACGCATTCAGTTAGCAAAATGATAGACTAACCTATTAAAGCCGGTAAGAAACCATTGATCAGAGTACAGATTAAAACATTATATTGAAAATTTAAAAGCTAAAAACCTTTAGATGTCTTCTACTGATGCTGGATCGTTAAACAGAGTGAGTTGGAGCTCAAAAGATTACTTTATTTGTTTTTCGTCGATATTAAATTCATTTTCAGTGGACCACTTAGTTAGACAAAAAGAATATCTAGGACTGGGCCCTTGTTTGGCTCCATTCATAATCTGGAGCGAAATCAACAAAGCTATAGCACCAAAGAGTAACTAGGACTTTAAGTTGATGAAATATTTTAAGTCTGTGAAAGTTATGTACATGCTAAAGAACTGCTTCAAAAGTCTATAAATGGCTTTGGAACATTTCGTGAAATAATTGAAAATATAGAAAAAGACACTCGAGTATTCCACAATATGCATCTTAAAAATAGAAAGCACGAATCGCGCAACATTTAAATTTCACGTTACTGCTTCTTTATTTGGAGAAAAGTTTAATTAGAATATCATACAATATGGCTTTGCAATTTGGTTCAGTACGTTTGTAAACGCCGCTGGATTTGCTAAATATAATTATCACTAGCTAATAATTATCCTTTGAATTTTCGCGGGGTGCGAGCTATATATTTTACAACGCCGCGTTTTGCCTACGCGGGTTGTAACTTTGCACTAACAGTTTCACAAAGATCCGATTGATCACAATTCCCATGTATGCATCTGTTTTGTCTTCGATCGTGCTGGGTGCGTTTTCGTCCTTTTTTTTCGAAGGCTTCAACAACGTTCATACTAACCATTTGAAAAACAAAGTTTGTGTAGAACTGCTTTCGGAAGAAAGGAACGAATACGCACCCAGGCCGATCGAAGACAAAACAGATGCATACCTGGGAATTGTAATCAATCGGATCTTTGTGAAACTGTTCGTGCAAAGCTACAACCCGCGTATGCAAAACGCGACATTGCAAAAATGCTAATACGAATAGTTTGGCATCAGATAATAAACGGGTGCATATTTAGCGACAATAAAAAGCGAAGAGACAATGAAACGTGTAAAAGAAGGATGGTGGTCTTTACTGGCATTTGATAGTTTTGACAAAATCCACTATTTAGCTTGAAAGACAATCCTCCCATTGCGATCTGCTTTCAACTTTATACAAAACTGGATATGTACAAGTGGGCAATCATTTTCAGGCAGATGCACCTGAAGATAACTACTTAAGCCAAATTCTAGGCTCTAGGATGTGAAAATTGAAGCAAATCAAATATGGCTATAGATACAGATGGAAACTGAAACACGCTATTCAAACTTGCATTTCGAAAAAAAATGATTATTGTGAGTTCTATTTCCTATCACAATTGACGTCATGCTACTGTGTAGTGACATAAATTAAGCAGATGGTGGTAACACCCAGCATCATCATATCAATCTCATTCTAATAAATAGACTGTTTATTTACATTACGGACACGATTGCTAACCATGAATTTAGCACATCATCATCATCATCATCGTGCACAGCCACACAAAAGCTAAAATTTACTAATGTTTCACTATCATATCACCATAAGTCGTTCATGGTTATATGTGAACTGCAAAGGAACACTTGGTCGCTCCTTTCCAGTGAGGATGGTTTGTATTCGGAGTTTTCCTTCTTTTAGATAATCTGCCAAACAAGGCTGATAAGCACTATCTGCCCAGATGCCAGTGGCCAAAATTTCCTTCAGCTGCCGAAACTTTCCGTCATTACACATGTAATCGATATCAAAACTTATTTTGGAACGTCGATCTTCCTGTATGGGGCACTGTTTAACTATGTAAATCTTTTGTTAGGCGACCTAGGTAACCCCAATGAATCGCTATAAAAACAGAATGGATAGGCCAATCTACTCTTGAACGAATAATATAATTTTCAATAAAGGCCCCTGGATCAGGCCACAATACTTTCAATAAAGAAGCTTGAAGTAATGAAAGCCTGTATGATTCTGGTGGAGGCCTGGTTAATTCTGCCTCATGGTATGAGCTGCTCCGGAAGACACTTTGCATGTATGGAAATTATAACGCTCCATCACCTTGTCCACATAGGATTTTAAAAGGCTGTCTATACTTGGACTATCACTGTCTAGAGCAGTCTACTTATATGCTTGATATCAATGCTTGTTGAATTCACACTAATAAATTATTTTTGTCAAGGTTTCTCAAGAACTACACCCTTTGAATTTTTTCGGGGTGCTAGCTTCATATTTTGCAATGCCGCGTTTTGCGCACGCGGGTTGTAGCTTTGCACTAACAGTTTCAAAAAGATCCGATTGATCAACATTTACACGGATGCATATGTTTTGTCTTCGATCAGGCTTGGTCTGTATTCGTCCCTATCTTCCGAAAGCCTCAACATCGTTCATACTAATCATTTGAAATGCGGTATTATATAATCTTTGTTTACTGGCAACGTTTCGGAACAGCAATTCCCGGTCCGTCATAAAGCCAATAGTCACATTTATATATAGCAAAATACTCACAATAGCAGATTTAAGCAAATGTAGTAACGTCGTTCCGAAACCGTTCTAGTTATATATTTTTTTGACTCTCCAATTGTTTTAAACAAAGAATTTGTCTCAGTAACTAAACTCGATATATGCATATGCCTAGCCCACATGAAAACCCTCACTCAACAACTAGATCTATATATATCCACATCTATCTGCAATTAGCAGACAAATCCCTACCTCAGTATAATTGCAGCTATCTCAAATTCCCGGTAAACATAATCTCATCTCGTTTGCAGAATGCTTTAGGGGAGAGAGAAAGCATCGAACATTTTTGCTATAACTGTACTGTTGCGATGTCACGATTATCAAAGTAAGAAATACCAAAACTGATGAAACGAAAAACTCGAATGTCAAATACTGTGTTTTCCTTTACGCGGGGAATCCTAATGTATGCAACTGCGTGAAGTATTCATCAATCGGACCTTTGTGAAGCTGTTAGTTCAAAGCTACAACCCGCAATCTCAAGAACTAGTCTGGCTTTTAACCATGTGCACCTCTAACACTGGTTCTCTCCTAAACCACTATTGCCGTTTCTTATTTAACCATACTGGATTTAGCACGGGTTCAATCCCAGCATTTAACTAGACGTTAGTCTGCCAGAATCCGATTAAAACCACGTTTCATGAGACTGTCTGATTTCTATGCCAGAATTCAATATTGAAAACATAAATATTTTGAAGAACTTTTTCTTTGTGCAGAATCATAGGAGTGACTGATGCCGAATTTGTTTAAATCCTAAAAAGCAAATGTATTAGGTCTTTAAGATAATACGACCAGAGGTAGTATAGATAAACATTCAAGCACGCCATCGTCTTTTGAGCTACAATACCCATATAAGGGTTCATAATCGGCAATTGTTAGAAATTTTGCAACTTTAGATTAGTTGACTTCTAAAATCCCACAGCGTACAATCATTTAAAATTATATGCAGTCCCATGGTTCTAGATTTACCGTAGTATCGGTCTTCAGTAATACCAGGTTTGTAAGTAAATTCCCATTAAATTCTGTCTTGAAGAATTCGTAAGCGGATTTCTAGCACTATTCTTACAAATGAATACTATTATATATATATATATATATATATATATATATATATATATTACTACTTTACTTTACTGCTGGCTGACTCCTTTGGACAAGACATTTCATGCAGTTTCTTGGGAATTTGGTATATATATATATATATATATATATATATATATATATATATATATATATACATATAAATATATATCAACAATAGAGGGTGATAGTAGGGAAATAAATTCAACCACTAACGCGATAAATTTTGTCCAGCGGCCGTAATTCTAGCATCAAAACCAAGCGTTTTTTCAGGAAGCATTTTAAAACATGTTGCTGGAGATTTCGGAGATCCCCAAGGACGTCTGACAGAATCAGCGTATATAGGGATATCAACTAAATTGTCAGCCTGCGCCAATCTATAATCTTCATAGTGTAAATCATCACTTTGATGGTCTTCGCGTTGTAAGTTTTGGCCAGGATCATTGCTTCTGGACTCGCCGGAGTCTACAACCTCGAGAGTTAACGCGTCATTACGAGAAATACCATCATAATGGTTATTCTCATTTCTATATACAACGTCGCTCGATGCCATATCAGAAGCAGCTAGTTCGATTGCATTTTCAAGTTCGTCAGAGTGATTTCTGCTCGGCACCGTTGTATTGTTCAGATTTAATCGAATTTCAGGTGATTGCAGTCGTCCACGCGAACCAATGAATTGATTCGAGCCTGCCAATATAACAGCTTTGCGTCCAATTATGTGGTAATTAATGTCGTCTTCAGTTCCACCGCAAACCATCAGGCGTGGTCCTAATGCTAGACTAGAAGTGGATTGTGATGTTTCACCTGTTGAGTCGTCTCGTTGTGCAGAAACATGTGGTAAAGCACTGATATTTGACGTAAACCGATCATGTTCAACTGTGTCAAGCAGTGAAACATTTTCGACTGTGTCAGAGACCTCAGCTGCAGTCTAGAAATTGATAAAAACAAGCGATAAAAGTATATACAGATCTCAAGAAATGCGTAACCATACGGTTACAAGCACACCTACGTGCACAAAATCCCAAAACACACGCATACACACAAAATGTAGCAAACAATTAACATGAACACGCAGCTACATCTGTAGCAATTGAAATCAAACTAATTGTCCCTCAATCAATCAAATGGAAACCCACGGAAATTATAATTTAAAATATAATACATACATCCTTATACAAAAATGGCGACAACGAATATTGTGTTTGTGTTGCTACGTATTCACAAAACCGACACGTTTATCAATATAAAACGTAATCTACACTATTAAATAGTCTTCTACGCAATATATAGTAATAATAAATATTAAGAACAGACCGCCTTGTTCGTGTCTGCATCATCATCATCATCATGTCCAGCCACACAAAAGTGACTAATGTTTCACTGCCATATAACCATAAGGAGTGAAAAAAAGTATATAAGTGAATTTAGATAAATTATTATTGAGATTTACGAGAGAGGGAGAGGGGTAGAGAGAGAAGGAAAACCTTGCTACTATGAGTAAATGTATCAGGATAACTCACAGAAATGAGGCAAACTAAACCTCACCACAGCACCATTATGGCCAAGTTAGCATTCGGGCAAGGCGACATCAGCAACACAGCTCCCTTGCGGATTTCACTGTATCACGTCATAAACAAACCAAACCTCGCAGCTAATTTTGCCCTACCAAGAAAATAAAGTTACGAAGATGATTCTACTATACATCTGCAACAAGATCGCCACTGAGCTCGATTCGCTGCAATATCGCTAAGGGTTTCTAACCAAGAACTGTGATGTGCACGAGGACCCCATCCCGGCAGACGAGTGGATCCTATACTACCCAATTTGGATGTAAGTGACTTTAATTGTTTCTGCCATGTCAAAATCTGCCCACCTTGTTTCTTACGCCAATTTGGTGCTGGATGAGAGAACAGAGCTCTATTGGGCAATCGGAATGAGGGCATACGCAAAACGTGACCGAGCCAACGAAGTTGATGGAGCCTTATTTGCTTTTCTAAAGACGAGCACTTATTGTCAGATCCAAAAATACGTCTACGGATGTCAACGTTAGTTATTCGTTGTTGGTAACCAACATGTGCTATACTTCTCAAACAACGATGATCGAATGCCTGTAAGCGTCTCAGATCATCAACTCTAAGAGGCCAAGTTTCACTAGCGTATAGTAAGACTGCGCGTACAGATGCATTGTAAACACGACCTTTAAGGCAAAGTGAAATATTCGCGTTTCTCCATAAATGACGAAGGTTCGAGAAAGCTACTTCTAGCTTTCGCGATCCGTATTCTCACCTCGTCGGACATATTGCCTACGTTATTGATAGAGCTCCCAAGATATGTAAACCTGTCGACTATGTCAAGATCTTCATTCTGCAGTCGCAACGTTGGAGTGAGTGGTGGGTGATCCTGTAACAGTATCTTACATTTAGAGGGTGCGAATTTCATACCGAAAGACGGAACAACGTTTTCTAATCTATTTAAGGTGGTCTGGGCAGCATGCTGATTGTCGAATAATAGTACGATATCGTCCGCATAGTCAAGATCGACTAGTTTATCTCCCGGGAGAACTTCAACTCCAGCGTCCTGAATGTGTGAGAGAGTGTTGTTCATAATAGCATCGATTACAAAATTAAACAAAAATGGGGAAAGTGGACAACCTTGACGAACACCACTGCTGGTTGTAAAGTTATGCGTTAATTCGTTGTAAACCTTAACGCGACCAGAAGTATTTGAGTAGAGAGCTCGTCTTATATTAACAAATTTAGTGGGCACACCGCTTTTCGACAAGATATGGAATAAAACATTGCGATCCACCGAATCAAATGCACCCTTGAAGTCTAGAAAGACGACTATTGTGGGACGGTGATATAAATGTCTCTGTTCGAGAACTTGCCTTAACGTAAAAATATTATCTATACAACCTCGTCCTGCGCGGAATCCAGCCTGTTCTTCTCTTGTTTGTGATTCACGTGAAGCGCTAAGACGAAGTAGGATAATCGAAGCAAATAATCTTGATACGACCGGAGTCAAACTTATATCACGATGGTTATCGCACGAATTACGATTGCCTTTTTTGAAGATGGGAATGATGGTCGACTCATTCCAGTCAAGTGGTACGGTTTCCTCATTCCATATAGTATGAAAAAGTTTGGTCAACGCTCCTGAAATTATATCGCCACCATCCTTAAACAATCCCGGAAGCAGATTATCGGGGCCGGCGGCTTTGCGGCGCTTAAGAGATAGGATTGCATCGCGTACTTCTAACTCAGATGGTTCTTCGAGACTAACATTCCACACTGTTGATGCAGACATGCTTTCGGGAAGCGGAACTGACGCGGGTGGCCAAGAAAATTGATCTCTAAAGTGTTCAGCCCACCTTTCAAGACGACTTATTTTATCGGTTATTAATTCGTTGTTACTATCATTTATAGTTTCGCTAACTTTTAACTTTCTCGGACCTGTTGTGCGTATAAGTTGGAACAAACAGCGACTGTTACCTGACGCGAAAGCTACTTCCATTTCTTCAGCCTTTCTGCTCCAAAAGTTTTCGAGATCGCCTTTTAGACTGCGCTTAAGTTGGCGTCTTATATTGCGACGGGTATTATTATGAGTCGAGCCAGGTGGAATTTGGCGCCTTATTTCGAGTATCTCCATAGATTTTACAGAGAGCCAGTGATTATTTCTACGGGGGCCTGCTATGCCACATACAGTAGTACCTGCATTGTGCATAGTGGAACTTATCTTGGACCAAAGTATATTCGGATTTTCGCTATTCAGACCAGTTAGATTAGCCTTAAGAATATTTTCATAGTTTTGTCGGATGGACGGTTGTTCGAGTTTGCCTACATCAATTTGGGGTTTATTCTTAATTATTTTCCCGGAAAATTTTAGAGCAAATCTACAACGGATAAGTGCATGGTCCGAGTCGACATAAGTGTTCCAAAAAGAGCGACAATCCTGGATGCAACCACGCCATCTATAACTAATTGCTACATGATCTATTTGAGTCCACCGTTGTCCGGGTGCTGGAGGACGCCATGTAGCACAACGTTTAACACTACGTCTGAAATTTGTACTACTTAAATATAGTCTATGTTCAGCGCAGCTATCCAAAAGCCGTTCACCATTATCATTGCGAGTCGAGCTTAGAGTGTATCTTCCACCTAAATGAAATTCTGTGTTGCTTAAGCGACCAACTTGAGCATTCATGTCACCCATAACCAGGACTATATCCGAACTTCGTGTTTTACTTAGTAAGGAGCTTAATTCGGAGTAAAAAGCGTCCTTGCTTTCTTCTGTGCTGCAATCGGTAGGAGCATATACTTTTTACTTTACTTTACTGCGGCTGGCTCCTTTTAGAGGATAAGCCGGCTCCATTGATATCCCGGATTAAACCTCTCCATGCCGGGCGGTTGGCAGCCATTTCGGAACATAAAGAGGGCCAATGACGCTCCCAGTGACGCGGACCATAAACATTGCGTAAACCTAGGAGTTCCATGTCCGATTTGATTGTTGCAAGCCATGTCTTCAGTTGTCCACCTCGGCGGCGGCGCCAGTTTGCACATTGACCTGGGTTCATCACCTGCCGTACCATTTCGTCTTCGGGTTTGCGTAGTACGTGCCCGAACCATTGAAGTCGACGATGTTGGATCCAGACGGATAGTTGCATGATGTCACCGCATTGGTGACGAACAGATGCGTTCGACACTCGGTCCATCCATTTTGTCTTTGTGATGTACCTAAGGCACCAATGGTCGAATACTTCAAGCTTTTTGGAGTCCTCAGAACGTAATGGCCAAGTCTCACAGCCATACAGTAGCACAGGGCGAACAGTAGCCTGGTAGACTCGGATTTTCGTTTTGAGGCTGATTTCACTTCTTCTCCAAAGTGAGTTCTTCAATTGTAAGAAAGCAAGTCTGGCACGGTCGATGCGTGTTCGGACTTCATTCTTTGCTTGACCAGTTGGAAGTATTTTGAGCCAAGGTACGTAAAATCGTCGACTGTTTCGATTGGGCTGTCGTACACCGTGAGCTGCTCATCAGATGAAGATACACCGATGGCGAAGGCTTTCGTTTTGTCGGCATTGATTTCCAGACCAACGGCTGATGAAAACTGGGCCACTTGATCCAAAACGGCTTGCATGCTCCCAAAGCTGTCAGCAAGGAGAACAACATCGTCTGCGTAATCAACATCCGTCAGCCATAGGTTATTTGATACTTGAACGCCTCGGAACTCAGTTAGCGCGTTGCTCAGAATCCAGTCAACCGCATAATTGAACAATATGGGTGACAAGGGACATCCTTGTCGAACCCCTGTGTGCAGACTGAATTCATCCGATTCTTCTCCGTAAACACGTACTCTGGCTTTGGTGGCTGCATAGTAGGCCTTGATCAGATTGACGAGTTTTATGGGCATACCGTCGAGCAGCATGATGTTCCATAGGGAGTCGCGATCAACAGAGTCAAAAGCAGCTCGGAAGTCAATAAAACAAGCGACGGTTGGTTGTTGAAATTCGTTGCGATGTTCCAAAACTCGCCGTAATGTAAAGATCTGATCAACACAGCCTTTGCCTGGGCGGAATCCACCCTGATTGGGACGGGTACGGACATGCCGCTCATTACAGAAGCGGTTCAATAGAATCGACGCCAACAGCTTGGATGCGGTGTTGAGAAGACTGATACCACGGTAGTTTTCGCACCTTGATCTATCACCCTTTTTGGGAAACGGTAGCAGGATTGACATTCCGAAGTCTGACGGGCATGCTTCTTGTTCCCAGATAGAAGAGAACAGTCGATGGATTGATGGCAGTAGTGCGCCTATACAGGCCTTGTAGATCTCTGCAGGAATTCCATCTTCACCGGGGGATTTCTTGCTCTTCATGCGCTGGATGGTCGTAGCGATCTCAACCTCAGTTGGGGAAGAGCAGTCTACATCGTAGCTGGGTGTAGATGTTGCAGGTGGTTGCGGTGGGGAGCGGCCACTGTATGGTCGGTTCAATAACTGCGAAAATGTTCAACCCATCTTGCGATTTTGCCATTGACATCAGAAATCAAGTCTCCTGTTGCGCTGCGTAGAATTGTCTCTGCATTGCGCTTACCGGATGCTTTACGTATAAGACGGAAGAGACCCCCGAAATCACCGACGTTTGCAGCCGATTCCATGGCGGAAGCCATTTCATCCCAGTACTGCTTACGGTCAGCCCGAGCAGACCTCGTGGTTTCACGTCTCAGGTGGCGATAATTAGGCGCGTTATTCATCCGGGCATCTCTTGCTTTTTGTGACGCCCGCATCGTGCGTTCAGAGATCCAGTCTTTATGGTGACTTTTGATGGTTCCGAGCGTTTCAAGCGCAGCTTGCTGAGTAGAGAGTTTCAAGTTATTCCATTGATGCTCCACATTGGTTTTATCTACGGCATGAGTTCCACCGTCAGCGGAAGTCAACTTTGCAGTGATTGAGGCAGATAGCGCTGTACAACGGGATGGATCCGTTGGGGTTGCAACATTCAGGCGTCCCGTAGGTTGACGGCGTCGTCGGGACTTGAGATGAAGCCTCAATTCGGCACGTAATAGAGTGTGGTCGGACCCTCCTCGGTATGACCTGCAATCTTCGACAGAAGACATCCAACGCGACCGTACCAGAATGTAGTCGATCTGATTGGCTGTGTGACCATCGTTTGAATACCAGGTGAGCAAATGCTTCCGAGGGTGTTGGAAACGCGTATTGGTAACGCACATATGGTTGACTTCTGCAAAGCTGATAAGTCGTGCTCCGTTCTCGCAGCGCTCACCTAGACCAAACTTTCCCAGTATGTGTCTGGTGGATGAGTCAGAAGGTCCTGTTCGTGCGTTCCAGTCACCAGCAACAAACAGTATGTCGCCTCTGGAAATTCCGTTGATGGTCTCTTGCAATTGGTCGTAGAACTCATCTTTCACATCTGAATCAGCTGCGAGGGTTGGTGCGTAGACGGCTACGACTGTGATGTTAAAAGGTTTCCCTCTCAGTCGGACCGTTGCGATCCTCGGTGATACGGGATTCCAAGCCAGCATGGCTCTCTGCGCTGTAGGACCAAGTAAAATGGCTACACCGTGTTGTCCGGACCCGTCAACTGGTCCGCTGTGATGCATCAAGTATGTTGATTCTGCCGACGGTACTTTTATCTTCGTTGATCCCGTGCCGGGCAGTCGGACTTCAGACAGGCATGCAACTTCAATCTGGTAGTCATATAAAGATTTGGCCGTGATTGCTTGGCTGCCGATATCAAGCAATGTTCGAACATTCCAACACCCGAAATAAATAGGTGTTTTCGCGCTGATACAACGAAGAGGCAACGATGATAACAGTTTTTTGCTTTGATTTTAGTAGATGTATTTAAACGTACCGCACACAATGGACTATTTAAAGGGATCCATTCAATTAAGCAAGCTTCAGCTCGCGCGCTAATGGCAATACCAACGCCCCATTTACCGGCTTGAGAGGACTCTGTGGAACCAGATGTTCGAAGCCAATAACGCGTAGATAGGGATGGTGCAACTAGTTCTGTAATACACGTAGGATCCTGTATTCTGGTTTCAGATACGCAACATATGTCGATTTCTAATTTATCCAACGTACGAGCAAGAGATTCTTGCTGTCCAAGTTGTTTTAATGTTCGCACATTAAATGCGCCTACGTTAAAACATAACTTAGGTTTAATGAATGATCGTCTACAAGAACCATTTTCGATATTTGGCAACCTAGTATTGGGCTCAGTGTTATGATCTAAACCAACCATATTTATAGTATCTAAAAGAGTGTTATTGTAAGATTGAGAAGAGGAAGGGGAAGGAAAGGACGCAGAATCGAATATAGAGTTGGAGTTGCCTGCAGTAGCCTGTTTTCGCTTATCCACCCTGCACGGCTCAGCAGATAAGGCGACCCTTTTTATACTGCGCGACGGCCGATGCAGTATGTAATTATTGTAAGTTGTACTTGTCATGGTTATATGTGGACTGTAAAAGAACACTAGGTCGCCCATTCCTAGTGATGGTTTTTATTCTGAGTTTTCCTTCTCCTAGATAGTCTGCCAACCAAAGCTGATGAGCACTATCTGCCCAGATGCCAGTGGCCAGAGTTTCCTTCAGCAGCCGAAACTTGCCCCTCACGTCTGGAACGCTTGCTCTCATTCCGTCACTACACATTTAACAAAAAGTTACAGTGCAGTTAGACCAAACTCGAGGCTTCACATGAAACGGGATGATGGCTGTCCCTTTATGGCCCGGCAAGGTTCATGTTACCAATCCCGGGTCGACTAGCTTGAGCCCGCCGGTCGTCAAGCCGGAATTTCTATGGCTACGGGCCATCTATGGCTACTTCTAGGTCTGCATAGAAAACGAGCAGCCGATATTCCCAGTCAAGTATAATATGTACGAGACATGAGAGCCGCGTGTCTATTTTTCCTTTTCTAGAATATGAATTGAAACTGTGTATAAGTTGTTGCGCAGCTAGTAACAAATTAGATCAAATGGCTAATGGATAAACCAAAGACAGCATGAATGGAAAGTATAACCTCGTGCGCATTCATTTCGTGCTTACTGGCCACTTTTCAGTAGGCTCCGTTATTAGACCCATTACACATCATACATTTATCTGAGAAATGTGGGAAATTTAGACAATTACATATGAATTTCAGTTTGATTCTCGTTAGTCAGTTTGTCGTCCTGCACTGATTATGATTACAGAAGACCGAAACGTGCCATTACCTGTGACTGACGTTAGTTTTGATATTCTGTACGACCTGTTAAATAAAATTGGATTAATGGTTATCACAAGTTCACTAATTTGTTTTGAAAAACGTACTGGTGTATGCATAGGTTAGTTTTTTCATCAACAAGAGATCCGGAGGTCCAGCACAGTAGGTACTGGAATTTATTTCGAAAAAGCATAATACACCAAACATTTCCATAATTTGCAGCTTCACTATTGTAGCACCGTATTTAGTACCTAAATAAGATTTAAAAGAAACATGTTGCGCGACAGGAAAGAGATAATTTACCTGATTTACACAAACCAATTTAGCATAAACTTTCCTAACATTTTTTATAAAAAAACGTTATGCTTAAGAGATCTAAAAACAAGTATAAATGAGGCAGTTTAAATTAATATTTCCACTTGACATATTGATTGTCAACTAAGTGTGTGATGTGTTTGCCATTGAAAAAGACCTCCGTACCCAGGGGTCGAAATATATGGAAAAATCAGGATGACAGTGGATTCAAATATTTCGGTACGCAATCCGAAAATCAGGTATATTTCCATAATTTGTTTCATGGTACAAGGTTTTGTAAATTCTAAACATTCACCATTTTTTTCTTTAGCTCAACAGGTAGAATGTATCAGCGGAATTCTGAGATAATGGCTAGCCAACACAAACGGCGTTGCTATATTGGATATGAAGGTGCGTTGAGGAGATAACAGATGGTTTAACTAAAAATGACCTTTCATTATATAAGTGTGTCTAACTTTAACTGTTTCACAAGGACTATTTAATCCAAATAGGAATGGTCTTTTCTGCTCTTTCTGAATACGGTCTTCTAGTACCGACTTTGCCGGAGGTATGGATATCCGTTTGTGTATGCATTTATATATATTTTTCCAAACTAATAAGAGTTTTCGGCAAAGCAGCTGCAAATGAACGAAACTAAATGAACAAGTCCATGTCTGAAAATGCATATAGTGGGCTCGCAGCGAGATATAAAAAAACCAAAATGCAAAGTAAATGAAACTGCACTGTCGCTTACTGACTATTTGTTTTTATCAGAAAATTACCAAAATATGCGAAAATATGATAATTATAATAATAAAAGTTTGAATTGTTTAAGCTACATTGTCACATAATCGTTAAATTATTCGGAAAAAAACGGAATCAAATTCGAATTTCATGATGCCAGTGTTTTCAGTCATTTTACCAGTTTAGAGACATTTTATTTAATGGTTTGTAATTTGATCTTTATTCGATATGTCTCGTTCACTATCTCATTGGTTATTTTCTTGTCTGAAATGTTGTGTACTAGTTTGCCAGTAACTTTTTAAACCCATAGCTCAAGTCTTTTTAAAACCATTACTATTCACACGAACTGCTGAAGAAATACTTGTTTAAAAAAGGGGCCAGTCTTTAATTTGGGCGATATATAGCATAAATTTTGAATTGACAAATAAATCACGAATTGAAGCAAAAATCTATTACCAAGTAGGTATGCACAAAACAGTTAATAACCTTTCTTTAAATCAAGTTTGCGTGCTTGAAGTAAACACCAATCCCATTGTATTTAACCAGTCGTCGAACAACATAACAAAACTACCGATGACTGGTTAAATACAATGGGATTGGTGCTAACTTCAAGCACGCAAACTTGATTTAAAGAATTGTTACCACTACCACCCGCGCAATCAATTATTGTTTAAGTTAATAACTTTGTTCGAAGATAGAAATCGAGTTACAAGCCCTCCTGTTAATAAAACCATCGATATCCTCGGTACTTGCATAGGTAGTAACCATCTATCACATTCCATATCTATAAGTCATCTAAAAATTCTCTTAAAAAAATACATTAAACAAGGGCCATCAACTTAAAATGATCAAGATTTCACGTGAGTCATTGGAGTGGCCAAGGGCAGTTCGTTAGAGTTTACTAACTGATGTCAACACTACAACCATTTATACCAAAAATACCGCCATACACATATAGGATCAGGCTTGAGGCTTGATTCTATTGTTCTGTATTTATGATATTGACTATTACCGAAGATCTTCACTGCTTCAGAAATGCATCTACGAAGATTTTCGGTAATGAAGATCGAAATATCATAGAAAAGAAATTAATGGAACAATGAAAGCTGCTAGTCAAAACGCAGATCAGGTAATTACAATTATTCCAGTTGCGTATCAAGGAAACTCTTTCAATGCAACATATGATGTATTTTGATGACACATTCATACTTGAAAATAAAGCTGTCGAAAACAAATGACAAGCATAGAAATTTGAAAGACGTTGACCATCACACTTGCAGGCGCCAAATCTCTAAGTCTAGCCCACTGTCTTTCTTGGACGTATTGCTATCAAAACAGGAGGATAACAGTCTAGAAAGAGCAATATATCGAAAACCTGTTAAAAGTGGTGAACAGTGTGTGCGTGCCTCAGCATACGAGTTTCCCACACCTTGTTTTCCTAAAAATGACTATATAAATACCAGATATTATAGTCGAGTTGAATTCTGGTGAAAAAACAAGGCTTTTTTAAAACTGTGTCGACATACCTACTTTATTATAAATACACGCTTAAAAAATTATTTAGTTCTCAATTCAAATGACAAAGGCAGAAAAATAAGTGGATTAACGTTGATTTATAATTTCGCGTTTATCATGTGTATGCATTTACATTGGTAAAACTAGACGATTACAAACTAACAATGGAGCTTTTAAGGTTTGCATTGCCAGACAGAAATATGAGCAAAAATAAATAAATATACGTATTGTCATTCAGACACGGCGCCCGTCCGTGGTTGCGGCCACAGATTGTGTTCAAAGCAAGGAGCTCCGATCGTAACTAGAAAGACCAGAAAGGTTGCATGAAATATAGAGGAGGAAAACTGTTTGCGCGAGTGTTATAAATCTATTACGACCGTTATTGCCCTCTTTGCATGACCTCCCAGTAGAACTACTATACAACAAAAAAGCTACATCAGTGAAATCAGAGATGGCGTGTTCGCGAACAATTGCGCTCACCGCTCACAGACTATCTATGACCACTACTCACCGAAACATAAAAAGAGGTAGGTGGGCTTCAGGCAACAATCCAAAAGTTTCCAGAAGATTCATGAACACTCAGTTATGTAGTGCCTTTGAGCCAAATCTCTACTTTCGGGTTCACAGGCGAAGCACATACACACACACCGGAAGCAAGTTTCCAGTTGTTTGTAGCAGAGCCTCCTTCGTAGCCGCTACTTTTCCTGCCTGACATGATTATTTAGACAGAACGTAGGGGAAAATACAGGCTCGGTAGATTTTAATAACTGTTTTCGAAAAGAAGTTAGATTATCTTGTTAAAAATTACATAATGGTTGCAGGCATTAAGGTCGTAAAATGAATAATTTTTCAAGACACAAGTCTAAACAAAACAAACAGATTTGTAGAGAACGTATCCACTGCAACGAAATAAAGAAGAATAAAATAAAATGGCAATAGAAATCTTTTTAAAAACGACGAATGCACTCATTACTAGAGATACTGTATTCAAAACGTTATAAGCTAAAGAGCAGTAAAAACAGTGAAATAGTCAGCGATAATGACCGACATGTTCAGAGGATCAAACTGGAAACACCTAGTGTAATTGAACGAACATTGGTTGGGCGGGCGGTGATAACAATTAGTATACTCAAGGTTGCGATCATGCCATAAGCACCTGACCCATTAATTACTCATATGTCAGTATAATCTAGGAATTGTATAGTGTAGAAAGGGCGATTCATCCAGTAGACCGGTTTCATCCTTATTGGTAACTCCTCACGTACTGGCCAGAATTTGCAGTGGACAGGGCTCGAACGTCTAGTGTGATGTCTAAGTAATGACAGATTGAGGATGGTTAGTTAGAACTTTCGGTCTAAATGGGTGCCAAATGAGCTTGACCTAAAAGAAAAAACTATACGAGTTACTTTAGATAGTATATAACTGAAATTGTATGTAGTGTAGTGTACGGCAGGGTGACTCAGTGGTTAGAGCATCATCATCATCATGTCAGCCACACAAAAGTCAAGTGACTAATGTTTCACTGCCATATAACCATAAGGAGTGAAAAAAGTATATAAGTGAATTTAGACAAATTATTGAGATTTACGAGAGAGAGGGGGGTAGAGAGAGAAGGAATACCTTGCTACTATGAGTAAATTTTTCAGGATAAGTCACAGTAATGAGGCAAACTAAACCTCTCCACAACACCATTATGGCCAAGTTAGCATTCGGGAAAGGCGACATCAGCAATAAAGCTTCCTTGCGGATTTCACTGTATCACGTCATAAACAAACCACACCTCGCAGCTAACTTTGCCCTACCAAGAAAAGAAAGTTACGAAGATGATTCTACTAGACATCTGCAACAAGACCTCGATTCGATGTCATATCGCTAATGGTTTCTAACCAAGAACTGTGATGCGCACGAGGACCCATCCCTGCATACGAGTGGGTCAAATTTGGATGTAAGTTACTTTAATTGTTTCCGCCATGTCAAAATCTGCCCACCTTGTTTCTTACGCCAATTTGGTGCTGGATGAGAGAACAGAGCTCTATTGGGCAATCGAAATGAGAGCATACGCAAAAGGTGACCGAGCCAACGAAGTTGATGAAGCCTTATTTGTTTTTCTAACGACGAGCACTTATTGTCAGATCAAAAAATACATCTACGGATGTCAACGTTAGATATTCGTTGTTGGTAACCAACGTGTGCTATACTTCTCAAACAACGATGAGCGAATGCCTGTAAGCGTCTCAGATCATCAGCTCTAAGAGGCCAAGTTTCACTAGTGTATAGTAAGACTGCGAGTACAGATGCATTGTAAACACGACCTTTAAAGCAAAGTGAAATATTGGCATTTCTCCATAACAAACGAAGGTTCAAGAAAGCTACTCTAGCTTTCGCGATCCGTATTCTCACCTCGTCTGACATATTGCCCACGTTATAGATAGAGCTCCCAAGATATGTAAACCTGTCGACTATGTCAAGATCTTCATTCTGCAGTCGCAACGTTGGAGTGAGTGGTGGGTGATCCTGTAACAGTATCTTACATTTAGAGGGTGAAAATTTCATACCGAAAGACGGAACAACGTTTGTTAATCTATTTAAGGTGGTCTGGGCAGCATGCTGATTGTCGAATAATAGTACGATATCGTCCGCATGGTCAAGATCGACTAGTTTATCTCCCGCGAGAACTTCAACTCCAGCGTCCTGAATGTGTGGGAGTATTGTTCATAATAGCATCGATTACAAAATCAAAAAAATGGGGAAAGTGGACAACCTTGACGAACACCACTGCTGGTTGTAAAGTTATGCATTAATTCGTTGTAGACTTTAACGCGACCAGAAGTATTTGTGTAGAGAGCTCGTATAATATTAACAAATTTAGTGGGCACACCGCTTTTCGACAAGATATGGTTAGAGCACCAGATTCCGAAGCAGACGCGCCCAGGTCCGAGGCCTGTCCGCGGCAAATTCTGGCCAGTACGTGATGAGTTCCCAATAAGGAGGAAACCGGTCTAATGGATGAATTGCCTTTTCTACACTATATAACTCCTAGTTTATACTGACATATGTAAGTAATTAATGGGTCAGGTGCCTATGTCAAGATCGCAACCATGGTTAGTGTAAATTTGCCATTACAAATAGCCACAAACTAAAAGACTGCAAGATTATACTAATTGAAGACCAACTAAAATAACTTCAATATAATACTAGTTCATGCAACGGCCATATTAATACAGCAGCAGGATGAGTTAAGGATAATTTATTCGAAGTTGCTACCTGCTTGCTGTGGTATATGGCCTACCCAGCAGAAGAAAGTGAGCTTATTCAGAACTGGACACAAAAAAGAAAAAAATACAAATAAAAACATCCCCCTCAGAAGAAACCCCATACTTACTTACTTTACTTTACTGCGGCTGACTCCTTTTGGAGGATAAGCCGGCTCCAGTGACATTTCATGGAGTTTCTTGTATTGCTTATCAAATTTTCGTCTTAATCATAACACTATTTATTTGAATAAATACCACTTATATTCTTGACTGCAACGAAATTACATATAAGAATTTAATAGTCATGACTACCCAGTAACAACCTAACTGATATAATAAAAGAATGATATGCTAGTAACCATGACTAAAAAGTACAAGTTCACTAACGCATGCGTTTCTCTCTTATTAGTTACGTATCAATAGGAAATGCACTATGCACGAAATCTACTATATATCTGGTGCGACATCAACTGGTACACATTATTTATATACAATGTATTGAAACTGGATGACCGCCTCCTCCAAGAATTTTGGGACGGATTAAATTTCATCGAAAAGGTTTACACTTGTGGATGAAGCGAAACGCATGAAAAAGTGATAGATATTCACAACTGATGATTAAGTCAATGACGTTTTGATTCCTAAAGGAATTCAATAACCGATATCGATCAAGACCAAAGTGTACATATATATCAATTAAGCTACACGGAAAAATTTTTTTTAATTATTCATTATTTTTTATCCGTTAGTACATTTTGGTTCTGCATTGCCCCAATGTGTCTTTTTGATGATAGTCATACCACGTCTGCTTTTTGATAAGCCCGTAATTTTTACTTGCTTCCTGGCACATCTGTTTTTTGCTTGTAAGGTTATTTGTTGCTAATTTTACCTTTGATAGCCGCTCAACAAATGGGATTTGTTGTGCTTACCAAATATTTGCGATGCTTCTATTTATTTGCGACAGAGAATTGATTAATTACCTAATCCTTGTTTTGCCAAACAGTTAGTCACACGCACAAACATCACTGACTCACCCTTATCTAGTGAAAAGTCAGTTATGTCCATGTGATCTACCGGTAAGTACAAATGAAACTGTTTATATACAATTAACCACTCGATTTTGTAATGGTGTACTTCCTGGCTGCGATGAGCTTATCGTTGACAAAGAATTCAAGTTAAATGTATGCGAGACTGCTAGAGGTGAGAACCGCATATCTAACTGTGATTTCCACATATATTCAATGCGGTTTGATCCTCGCTAGTCAGTTTGTTGTCGTACTCTGATGATGATCATGGAAGGTCGAGACGCGTCAGTGCGTTGCGGCTGGCGGTAATTTTGTTATGTTGTTCGACGACTGGTGAAATACAATGGGATTGGTGTTTA
Organism: Eudiplozoon nipponicum; assembly: GCA_029291075.1. Lineage (NCBI taxonomy): Eukaryota > Metazoa > Platyhelminthes > Monogenea > Mazocraeidea > Diplozoidae > Eudiplozoon > Eudiplozoon nipponicum. The sequence goes on from JAQBSW010002346.1 coordinate 62,090, forward strand.
CTTCAAGCTCGCAAACTTGATTTAAAGAATTGTTACCACCACCCGCGCAAACAATTATTGTTAAATTGTATTGCCTATATATGTATATGTGGCGAAAGCTACAAACAGTTTATGTTCGTGACTGCATAACTACTTTTTGTTAAATGTGATGTTGACTAAAACATTTCAAAGTTTTTCTTTTATGGGGTTTACTCTTCAAGAATGAAAAATCTCGGAAAGTTAGATGCTTTGTATATCTTTTTAATAGGCAGAGGAAGAATATTTAAAAACAAAGTGTACGTTTTTTGTTGATAATGGTCGGTTTATTGCGAGAATAATGAACTACACATTATAATCTTTCAAGATACAAATTCTGTTTTAATTTGATTAAGAGAATAACAACAGATCGGTTTTTCAGTTCTCCCTTTCTTGTTGGTGGCTTATAGTCGGAGGACTTGTGAGTTCATGTGCCTGTGTCTGTGTGCAGGTAGAAGTCATTCTTATTGTATTACAGAGTGATGCTTGAGATCTGGTTATTATTGTATTGACGGACTAAATTTTGAACAAGTGTTCACTTTGGAACATATTGCGTATACGAATATGTTTTACTCGCATTGCTATGAAATTTCTTTTTGTCTTTTTGATAACAGCGCAGGGTGTGTAGATTGCAAGGTTGATTGCTAATATTGTTATGAAATTTCTGCCAACCAACTCGAGTATTTGTTAACGTTGATCTCATGTGTGTTCTGGCTTTTCTAGATGCAAGAAATTTGACTGACTTGTGGTGGAACATGTGAATGTTTAGCAAGAGTAACTGTTGTTTTATCCAAAGTGCTTTGAGTACAAATAATGCATTTTCTGACCTTGCTCAGTGTAGAAATGGTACATTCGTTAAATTGGCTGTGTGGTCCGTTTCAAACATGTTTCTAAATAGTCCATTTTTACGGTGCCAGGCATTCTTTGATCAAAATTTGCGGTAAATTATTTGATTCTGCAAACTACCTCAACTACGAAATCTGTGAAATAAAAACACCATCAAGGTCTCTCTCAAGTTAGCAAAAGAACTGGAAAAAAACATTCAAAATCACAAAATAAACTTACTTGACGTTTCATCCTCATTTACAAACATTCCATGGTAAAGGACAACAACTACATAGTGTGGCCTGATTAAGACTTAGTTTCACGATTTTCTTATGAGCATTAGGTCCTGAAAAACCTCTTATTACCGTGTAAAAAACGTGCATTCTACATTTTAAGGTAAACGTTACCGACAGTAAGACGGTGTTACCATGAGAACCAACAGTGCATATCTCCTGGTGAATAAAAATATCATTATCAGAATAAATCCCTTAATATAAGTTTACATAATAAAAGTTTCGCAGAAACGGAAGTATGCAACTATGTATCATCCTATTATCTCGAATTCCTCATCCAAATATATAGTGGTTAAAGGGCGCAATACCGGCTCCTACTGATGGGTCGCCAGTAAGCACGAAACGAATGTGCATAAGATTATACTTTTTGTTCATGCTGCCTTTGGTTTATCCTTCTGGTCACGAACGAACTAATTTGCTACTAGGTTCGCGACATCTAAAACATACTTGCATATAAATTAGTTCTCCGCCATAAACAGTTTTTAACTGTTATATGTTGAACTGAATGATGTCATGCTTCCCGCGAAATGTGATAACTGATATCGATCAAGGCCAGAGTGTATGGATTTACTGGAGTAACAGGTGCTCAGAAACAGTTGTAATTCTCAACTTCGGTGAACTACAGCATACATTGATATTCATCATGTTGGTAACATGTACCGACTCGTCAACCATAGTGTTAGTACCATGTACCTTTTCGGTACAACAATGTTGGTATCGGTTACTGACACAACAGCCATAGTGTTAGTATCTTTCACAGACTCGGTATATATATATATATATATATATATATATATATATATATATATATATATATATATATATATATATATATATATATATATATATAATATAGAGTGAATTAACGTGGAAGTCGCATTTAGGAGACTTTATATGATATTAGCTTCACTACTATAGGTTTACACATTCGTCTAGGAGATTGTACCGTCCTATTATTCCACATTCTTCTACCAAATAGATAGTGGTTAAAGGGCGTAATACCGGCTCCTACTGATGAGTCGCCAGTAAGCACGAAACGAATGTGCATGAGATTATACTTTCCGTTCATGCTGCCTTTGGTTTATCCTTCTTGTCACAACTGAACTAATTTGTTACTAGGTTCGCAACACCTAATACTTGTATGCAGCTATAGTTGTTTCAATATTTTATATAAAACAATACAATTCGTGAGTAAACAATAAATAAAAGGGCTAATAATGAATTTGTGGATTTCGTTATTAAAGCATTTAATGCAAAGTTAATTTAGTATAAGGCTATCAGAACTAAAAAAGAAGATATGGCTCATAGGTTTTACCAAATAATTTTGAATGTTAATTAGCAATTTAACGAATATGATATTTTAGTTGATTTTCAATTATTTAAACTCACCAACTGTGCAAGTTCAGAAACTTCATTGCCACACTGAGGTGGAACTGATGTCGTCAATGCAGGTGTTCCTTTAGCCAGTAAAAGTACACGACGATTTGATACAATATCTGTAGACTGTTCATTTCTTCCTTCATCAGCACAAACGTCATTAACATTGAGTTCAGTGTACGAAGAATCTGAAATATTTCTGTTAACATTTTCTTCTGTGCTGTTGGAATTACTGCTGACATTTGTGGTGTTACCGTTGTTACAACTTGAATAAGTTTGGTGGAATGTCTGATTATGACCTGGAGTAATCGGTGACAAGAGAATAACTCTATGAGTCTGTCCAGATGGCGAAACATCAAGAAAATTATTATTCGTAAGTCTTTCAGTGACATTCAGTGGAGTTTTTGTCAACAACCTTGACTGTTGCACGGACTTTACCGTAGCTGTTTGTCGATTAAGAATCCACGGATTTTGTAGCTTAGCAGATGCCGAAGCTCCAATAAGTGTGTTTATACACAAACCAGCGCCGTTGCCGACAGTGCTTATGGAAGGAGACACACCCTTTGTTTTTGCCATAGAGAAGGATGCACAATTATATGAATTAGAACATGTTAAAGAGCTGGAAGATATTGAACCTGCTAATGAAGGTAAGGACGGTGCGGTATAAACGCTGGAAGCCTGACTTAGTAAGACTGAATTGGAACTAGGAGTTAAACTGCAAGATGACGACTTTAACGATATTATCGGTGTAACTAATAACGAATTAGACGCAATTTCAGAATGCGAAGGAATCACTTGTAACCCAGCACTGTTTTGCACTAACAACGAGTGGCTGGCAGATATGCTTTGGGGAAATACATTTAGCGTCCCTGATACCATTACTGGGCTTGATGAACTACTCGCCCCACTGAAAGCACGAATTTGTGGTATCTGATCCGTAATAGAGATAGAATTGCCAAGTGATGGTGGAGCTACACTAGACAATATTAGACTACCTCGAGTTAAACTACTGGTACCAGAAAAGCATATCTGTGGACTTGAGCTATTAGTGGTACCCGTGCACTGTTTCAGTAAAATCTGTGGCTGTTGTGTTTGATTACTGACAGGGATATTATGACGTATGCATGTTGCGGATTTGCCGAGCTTATTGCTACCAATGATTGTTAGTGGTATTGATCCTGCATGGTTCTCATGCGTCGCCCGTACGTATGAATGATGCTGAAGCCGAAATACCTGCTGCTCAGGTACAGACAATTGTGCGGTACTTGGAGTATGCGCTGCTTCTGATAAACGGAGATATTTGTGTTGAGGCAGAACGCCTACATGGCCTATACAAGGTACAGTGAGTGGATTATGAAGAGAAAAATAATTTTAAAATACATACTAGTACGTTCGAATACGAAACGCAAGGAAATATAACATATAGAGAAATCTTCTGGCTAAATAAACAGAAATCGTATAGAACTCAAATAAATACATCATATCATATATATTTTTAAATTGTATTGATTTAAATACTTCAAATGGTGTGAAAAAATAAATCTTGTATTAAATAAAAAAACAAAATCTATTATAATATCAGATAGACAAATAACAAATATTATAATGCATTAGGTAGTCAAATAATATAACCAACAAATATAACTGAGAACAAACCACATAGCATTCGTATTCTATCTAAGCCGGTGCAAATGATACACCAATAAACGAGAAGTTGTCAAACCAAGCATAGAAAACGGAACTAGAAAGAATACATGAATGCATGCTTCCCGAAGGTAAATCTACAGAATAAGAGCGATAAAGACCAAATCAATCATGCATTTAAACTGGAAGCTGTTTACGATAGACTCCTAATGATTCTCACCAATTCAATTGGCGTATGGTTAGTATGGGTGCGATGAAGTCTGGCTAAATTAACGATATCGCAAATAATCGTATCCAGCCACGAAATTTCCGGTTTAACTTTTCTACAGCTCAGCCATCCAACCGAGTTACATCGGAACCGCGCGAGCATGATTTTTAATGCCATTATTGCTGCTCCAATCGAATTAATCTGCTTTTTTACGCTGATGGTATATCAAAGAGAAATCGAATAGACTCGATTATTCCGTAAAATGTTCTTCATGTGTAAACAAAGTTTAGCTGAAAAAATTGAAACCAAGCCGAATGAATACATCGGTCTACAAAGATATCTCATGTTCCAGCAAAAAAAGGATTGACTACTGGCGACTCGTCTGTAGGTGCAGGTATTACGCCCATTACCCACTATATATTTGGGTGAGGAATGTGGGACCACTGGACGGTACAATCTCCTATACGAATTTGTTAACCTGAAGAAATGGAATTAACTACATATAAGTATTCGACAATGCGATTTCAAAGCCAACTCATTATATATAATATATACACCAGAGCGTATGAATTTTCTGGCGTAACAGTTGTTCAGAAGCAATTGTAATTCTTAACTTTGATGAAATCTAGCATACTTTGAAACCAATTATGTTGGCACCATATACCAACTGGGCAATCATAATGTTATATGAAGTTAGTTATACTACTGCAGCTTTACACATTCGTAAAAGAGATCGTACCGTAAAATTGTCTCACATTCTTAAGCTTATATGGCAGTGAAACATTAATCAACTTTCACTTTTGAATGGCTGTACCTGATGATGATGATGAGTGGATACAAGGCACAATAAAAATATACTAGGTAAAGGAATTCGTCGACGACTAGCAGCATACTGTTTAATTATAATTGGCCATAACTGCTGTTTTGAAGCATGAGGCGTCAGTCCGTAACGAAAAAACACATTTGAGCACAATAATAAGCTATTGTCTATCTTAAATCGCTTCGTTGCGGGAAAAATTTCTTTGCGAAGTCTGCCGATCATGGTACGATCTCCTTTGGTGTCAATAGAGATTTATCGTCTTAAATCAAGCCCAGGCTGTATCTCCAATTTATTCATAAAGTTCTAGATGCTCTCTGATTCGGTAACAATCGCAGATAAAGGTGACCGGTCAGTAACAGAATCAGCCTAATAGTATGCCAAAATTTTATGAACGTCTTACGTGCACGAACGTTCTGAAGGAACACGAGTGGCCGTATGGAGAAAAATTATAAACGGATTTTCATGGACGAGTAAAGCCTGCGTGGTACGCCTAAGCATCCAGAATATAGAACAAGCATAGTACGCTTATTAACCTGATTAAAATGGTAATACAACAGTGCTATAAATGTCAATTCACCACGACTAGATTAAAATAAACAGCACGTTAGGAGAGCCCGGAAATCACTACGCTGTTCGATCATCATCATAATGTCCAGCCATACAAAATTCAAAAGTGACTAATGTTTCACTGCCATAAAACCATAAGGAGTGAAAAAAATATATAGATGAAAACAGAAATCATATACCTGCCAAATAATTATTGCGATTTACGGGAGAAAGAGAGAGAAGCAGAGCGAGAGAGCAGGAATACCTAGCTGCTATGGGTAAATTTATCAGGATAACTCACAGACATGAGGCAAACGAAAACTCTCCACAACACCATTATGGCCAAGGCAACATCAGCAATACAGTTTTCCTGCGGATTTCACTGTATCACGTCATAAACAAACCAAACTTCGCAGCTACCTTTTACCAAGTAAGAAAAAAGGTTACGAAGATGATTCTACTACACATCTGCAACAAGATCGCCACTGAGCTCGATTCGATGCCACATCGCTAAGGGTTTCTAACCAAGAATAATGATGCACACGAGAACACATCCAGGCAGACGAGTAGGTTCTATAATACAGAATTTTGAAGTAAGTGACTTAAACTGTTTCTGCCATTTCAGAATCTGTCTACCTTGTTTTTTTAACGCCAGAGAGCTCTACTCGACAATCAAAATGAGGGCAAACGCAAAACATCACCAAGCCAACGAAGTTGATGGAGCGTTATTTGTTTTTCTAACGAGCACTTATTGGACAATCCAAAAATACGTCTACCGATGTCAACATTAGTTATTCGTTGTTGGTAACCAACTTGTGATATACTTCTCAAACAACGATGATCGAATGCCAGTAAGCGACTCAAATCATCAACTCTAAGAGGCCAAGTTTCACTAACGTATAGTAAAACTGGGCGTATCGATTCAATGCAAAGAAGAATTTTAAGACAAAGTGAAATATTCGCGTTTCACCATAAATGACGAAGTTTCGACAATGTCACTCTAGTTTTCGCGATTCGTATTCTCACCTCGTCGGACATATCGCCTACGTAATTGATAGAGCTCCCAAGATATGTAAAGCTGTCGATTATGTCTATATCTTCATTCTGCAGTCGCAACACTGGAGTGAGTGGTGGGCAATCCTGTAAGTGTATCTCACATTTAGGTGTAAATTCATACGGAAAGGCGGAACGTCGGTTAATCTATTAAAGGTGGCCTTGGCAGCATCCCGATTGTCGAATAATAGCACGATATCGTCCACATTGTCAAGATCGACTAGTTTATCGCCCGGGAGAACTTCAACGGTGATAAAAATGTCTGTTCATAAACTGGCCTTAACGTAAAAATATTATCTATACAACCTTGTCCTGCACGAAATCCGGCCTGTTCTTCTCTTGTATATGATTCACGTGAGGCTAAGATGACGTAGGATAATCGAAGCAAATAACCTAGATACAACCAGAGTCAAGCTTATACCAAGATGGTGATCGCACGGATTACGTTTACCCTTTTTGGAGATGGGAATAATGGTCGACTCATTCCAGTCAAGTGGTACGGTTTCCTCATTCCATATAGTATGAAAAAGTTTGGTCACAGCTCCTGAAATTATACCGCCACCATCCTTAAACAATCCCGGAAGCAGATCATCGGGGCCGGCGGCTTTGCGGCGCTTAAGAGATAGGATTGCATCGCGTACTTCTAACTCGGATGGTTCTTCGGGACTAACATTCCACACTGTTCATGCAGACATGCTTTCAGAAATCGGAACTGACGCGAGTGGCCAAGATAATTGATCTCTAAAGTGTTCAGCCCACCTGTCAAGACGACTTATTTTATCGGTTATTAAATCTTTCTTTCTATCATTTATGGTTTCACCAACTTTTAATTTTCTCGGACCTGTTGCGCGAATAAGTTGGAACAAACAGCGACTATTACCTGACACGAAGCTTCTTCAATTTCTTCAGCCTTTCTGGTCCAAAAGTTTTCGAGATCGACTTTTAGACATCGCTTAAGTTGGCGTCTTATATTACGAGGTGTATTATTATGAGTCGAGCCAGGTGGAATTTGGAGCCTTATTTCGAGTATCTCTATAGATTTTACAGACAGGCAATGATTATTTCTACGGGGGCCTGCAATGCAACATAAAGTAGTACCTGCATTGTGCATAGTGGGACTTATCTTGGACCAAAGTATATTCGGATTTTCGCCATCCCGACCAGTTAGATTAGCCTTGAGAATATTTTCATAGTTTTGTCGGAAGGACGGTTGTTCGAGTTTTCCTACATCAATCTTGGGTTTATTCTTAATTATTTTTCCGGAAAATTTTAGATCAAATCTACAACGGATAAATGCATGGTCCGAGTCGACGTAAGTGTTACAAAAAGAACGACAATCCTGGATGCAACCACGCCATCTATAAATAATTGCTACATGATCTATTCGAGTCCACCGTTGTCCGGGTGCTGGAGGACGCCATGTAGCACTACCTTTAACACTACGTCAGAAGTCTGTACTACTTAAATATAGTCTATGTTCAGCGCAGCTATCCAAAAGGCGTTCACCATTATCGTTGCGCGTTGAGCTTAAAGTGTACCTTCCACTTAAATGAAATTCTGTGTTACTTAAGCGACCAACTTGAGCATTCATGTCACCCATAACCAGGACTATAACTGAACTTAGTGCTTTACATTGTAAGGAGCTTAATTCGGTGTAAAAAGCGCCCTTGCTTTCTTCTGTGCTGCAATCAGTAGGAGCATATGCAGATACAACGAAGAGGCAACGATGAAACCCGTATTTTCTTTGATTTTAGTAGATATATTTAAACGTGCCGCACATAGTCGACTATTTAAAGGGATCCATTCAATTAAGCAAGCTTTAGCTCGTGCGCTAAGGGCAATACCAACGCCCCATTTACCGGCTTGAGAGAACTCTGTGGAAATAGATGTTCGAAGCCAATAACGTGTAGATTGGGATGATGCAACCACATCTGTAATGCACGTAAAGTCATGTATTCTGATTTCAGATACGCAACATATGTCGATTTCTAATTTATCCAACGTACGAGCAAGAGATTCTTGCTGTCCAAGTTGTTTTAATGTTTGCACATTAAATGCGCCTACGTTAAAACCTAACTTAGGTTTAATGAATGATCGTCTACTAGAACCATTTTCGATATTTGGCAACCTAGTATTGGGCTCAGTGTTATGATCTAAACCAACCATATTCATAGTATCTAAAAGAGTGTTATTTTAGATTGAGAAAGGAGGCAGAATCGGAGATAAAGTCGCCTGCAGTAGTCCGATTAGCATATCCACTCTTCATGGCTCAGTAGATAAGGCGACCATTTTTATACTGCGCGACGGCCGATTCAGTATGTAATCATTGTAAGTTGTATATTTAATGGTTATATATATGGACTATAAAAGAACCTGGGTCGCCCATTTCTAGTGATGGTTTGTATTCGGAGTTTTTTCCTCCTAGATAGTCTGCCAAACAAGGCTGATGAGCACTATCTGCCCAGATGCCAGTGGTCAAAATTTTCATCAGCATTCGAAACTTGCCCTTCACGTCTGGAACTCTTACTCTCATTCCGTCACTACACATTTAACTAAAAAGTGACAGCGCAGTTAGACCAACCTCGAGGCTTCACATGAAACGGGATGATGGCTGTGTCCCTTTATGACCCAAGGTTCATGCTAACAATCCCGGGTTGACTAGCTTGAGCCCGCCGGTCGTCAGGCCGGCATAACCCTAGCATAAACCAAATGTACGATAGTTGAAGGAGAATATTATATATGGCTTGCTCACTCTCGCAGTGGGACGGCAGAGTAACTATGCCAACTAATGCAGAATGGCATCATGATGTATAGTATTATTGATGATTATATTATCAGTATAAAACACAACTATTCCGCTCATTTCGAGTAATATGATTTAAATTTAAAGTTTCGTTCAATAACATTGATTTTCATTTAAGACTGATAAGTATTATCTGACAGGGGTGACTTAATCTGGAATCTCAGTGGTCAAAACCTGCTAAGTGTGCAGTAGCACAGAACTCGCGGCTTAGCAAGAGATCGAATGGTTATAATCTGTTAGTAATGAGAGTACGACTAGATTGGGCCCGCAGGACGAAAAACAGGATATTTTATGCACACAAGCTAAAAATTGGTGAAACACAAAAAATTGGAAGCTTGAGTTACAGTTTATCAATATTCTTTTTATAAGAAAAAACCAAAATCTTTGTGTGCATGCATTTAATGAAGAGATACATTGAATTTTTTTCAAGGGCGCAAGGAATGTTCCTTTAGCCACGCAGTAAATGATTAAAGTATACACATGAGTTCACAGAAAGGTATGCCTCTCTATACGGTAAATTCTAGAAGAGCCTAGCCAAATAAAACAGAACTAATTAAGCCTCCCGACCGGACCACGTTTACAGCTATAATTCTACAGTTGTTCGTCTATCCACGTGTCTTTTGATTAGTAGCCATAGAAATGTCTTGCCGGTGGGCACTAATTAGCCAGCTCGATAATGGGATAATGAACCTTGCTGGTACAATCATCATCAGCATGCACAACCATACAAAAGCCAACTAATGTTGCACTGTCATATAACCATAAGAAGCGAAACAAAAAAAACAAGATTTTTTTATAAATAACGACGAAAATCATAAATTCGGCAAACAAATTATTAGTGAGATTTACGATAGTAACTAGTTACTATGAGTAGTTATCTAGACAATTCACAGAAGTGAGGTAAAATAAACCTCTGTATAACACTACTATGGCCAAGTCAGCTTTAAGGCAAGAGAAAATAAGCAAAGCAGCCTCTTAGCGGAATTCACTTTAACACGTCATAAACAAAACCATACCTCGCAGCTAACTCTGCCCTATTTAGAAAAAAATTAGGAAGATGATTCTACTAGAAATCTGCAATAAGATCGCCAGTGAGTTCGATTTGATGCCATATCGTGTAGGATTTCTCACCAAGAACTAAGAAGCGCACGTGGACCTAATCCTGGCAGACACGTGGGTCCTATACTACCAAATTTGGATATAAGTGAATTAATCTGTTTCTGACATGTTAAAATCTTCCCAACTTGTTTCTTACGCCTGTCTGGCACTGGATGAGATAACAGTGCTCTGTTGGGCAATCAAATTGAAGGAATACGCAAAACATGACCGAGCCAAAGTCGCTGGAGCCTTAATTGTTTTCTAACGAAGAGCACATCATGGCAATTACAAAAATACGTCTATATATGTCAACATTGGTAATTGTTGGTGGTAACCAACATGTACTATGCTTCCAAAACAGCATGTAAGCGTCTAAAATCATCAACTATAAGGGGCCAAGTCCACTAGCGTATAGTAAGACTGCGCATATAGATTCATTGTAAAGAAGAATTTTAAAATTGAAATATTCCCGTTTCTGCATAAATGACGAAGGTTCGAGAAAGCTACTCTAGCTTTCGCGATTCGTATTCTCGCCTCGTCGGACATATTGCCTACGTAACTGATAGAGCTCCCAAGATATGTAAACCGCGTGTACAAATGCATCGTAAACACTGCTTTTAAGGAAATTGAAATTCTCTCGTTTCTACATAAATGGCGAATTTTGGAGAGGGCTACTCTATCTTTCGAGATTCCTATACTCATCTCGTCAGAAATATTGCCCGGTTTATGGATAAAGCTCCCAAGATATTTAAACCTGTCAACTATGTCAAGATTTTCATTGTGCAATCGCAGAGTTGCAGTGAGTGGTGGGTGATCCTGTAAAAATATTTTAAATTAGAGAACGCAAATTTCATACCGAAAGACAGAACGTTTGCTAATCTATTCAAGGTGGCCTGGGCAGGATCTCGATTGTCAAATAATAGTCAAGATCGACTAGTTTACCGTCTAGGAGAATTTCAATACCTGCAACTTGTGTGCATAATATAATCAATAAAAAAATTACACAAAAAGGAAGAAAATGGAAAGCCTTGATGACAACTACTGCTAGTTTTAAAGCTGCGCGTTAATTAGTTGTAGATCTTAACGCGACCAGAAGTGGTTTTGTAGAAAGCGCGTATGATATTAACTAATTCGATGTGCACACCACTTTTAGACAGATTATTGCATAAAGCATGGCGAGTACTCTTGAAGTCTAGAAAAACGGCTATATAAATGTCGCTGTTCAAGAACTTTCCTTAACATAAAAATATTATCTATACAACCTCGTCCTGAGCGGAATCCGACCTGTTCTTCTCTAGTGAGTGATTCACGTAAAGCGCTAAGACAACCTAGGATAATCGAAGCAAAGTATCTAGACACGACTGGAGTCACGATGGTTATTACACGAATTGCGATTGCCTTTTTTGAAGTTAGGAATGATGGCAGACCAATTCCAACCAAGTGGTACGGTACGAAAAAAGTCAGTCAATGCTCCCAAAACTATATCGCCACCCATCCTTAAATAATCTCAGAATCAAATCTTCAAGGCATGCAGCTTCACGACGTTTAAGAGATAGAATTACACATCGTATTTCTAACTCTGATAGGTCTTCGAGACCAACATTCCACACTGTTGATACATGCATGTTTTCGGGAATAATAAATGACACAGGCGCCAAGAAACATTTATCTGTAAAGTGTTCAGCCCACTAATCAAGATGACTATCATCCTTTTTCATGTGAAGTCTCGAGTTCGATCTAACTAAGTATTAGCACTAAATGTTAAATGAGTAGTGACGAAATAAAAGCAAGCGTGTCAGACGCGAAGAACAGGTTTCGCTTGCTAAAGGGAACTTTGACCACTGGCATCTAGGTAGATAATGCTTATAAGCCTTGACTGGCAAATAATTGAAGAGAATAAAAAACCATTACCACTGGGAACGAGAGTCCTAATGTTCTATTAAAGCCCGCATAGAATAATGAACAATACGATTTATAAAGAACATATATTTCATCAGCCGTTGCGAAGGATAAAGAGCGTCATTTTATCACTTTAGTCCAGTAGGTTAATTAAGCGAAATCAAGCTACTTCAGATTCCTTCATTTCCGATTCTGCCTCTTTTCTTTCTTTATTCTCTTTTTAACCTAACAATAACACTCTTTTAAACTTTATGATTATAGTGGATGTTGACCATATCACAAAGCGCAATGGTGGATTGTGAAATAGTTCAAGTAAAGTTCCACTCATTAAGCATGGGTTAGGTTTTAACATTAGCGCATGTGCCAACAACAAAACAAACTGGACAACAAGAAGCTTTCTCACGTATGTTGAATAAATTACAAATCGATATATGTTACGTATCTGAAACCAGAATACAGGATCCAAAGAGCATTACAGAATTTTGTGCTCCATCCTTATCTACGCGTTGATGGCTTCGAACCCCTAGTTCCACGGAACTTTCTCAAGTCGGAAAATTTAGCGTCGGTGTTGTTCTTGGATCATGAGCTGAAGCTTGTTTAACTGAATGGATCGATGCAAACAGCCGACTTTGTTCGGCATGCTTAAATACACTTACTAAAATCAAGGCCAGAAACTTTATTCAATGTAGCCGTTTCATTATATTTGCATATTCTTCCACCTATTGCAATATAGACGACAGCAAAGACGCTTTTTACTTCGACCCAAAATTTTTACCAGGTAAGACAAAATATTTTTTAAAAACCATCATAGTTATGAGTGATATGAATGCTCAAGTTAGATGCTTAAGTAACTTCATGCTAGATATGCCACAATAATGGTGAATGACTGATGGATAATTGCGCGCAACATATATTATACTTAAGTGGCATAAACGTCAGACGTAGTGTAAGGCATTGTGCTACTGGGCGTCTTCCAGCCGCCGGACAATGGTGGACTCAAGAAGATCATGTAACAAGTCAAAGTTAACTGGTCTTGATGGCGAAAATTCGAATTTACATTTTACGAAGAAAAGTTCATTATGAACAACGCAAGTACTATTGTAAATGGCACATAGAATCCTGTTAAAATAATCACTGGATCTCAGTAAAATCGCTGGATATTCTCAAAACTAGGCGTCATATTCCAGCTAGATCAGCCAATAATAATACTCGTAGACTTGTAAAGACGACAACTTAAGTCGATCTCGAATCCTTTTGAACCCGAAAGAGTGGAAATGGAAGAAACTATCGTATCATGCAACAGACGCTGCTTGTTCAAACTTGTCCGCACAACAGGTCTGAGAAAGTTAAAAGTTAACCAAAAATAAACGATAGAAATAACCATCTAATAATCAATAAAATAAGTCCTCTTGATAGGTAAACAGAACATTTCAAAGATCGCGTTTCTTGGGCATTTATGTCAGCTCCGATCCTGTTTTAACAGCGTGGAACGTTAATCTTGAACACTCATTAGAGCTTGAAATACGGAATGCAATCCTATATCTCAAAAGTAGCAAGACTCGACGACTTGCTTCAAAACTTATTTAAAGATAGTAGCGATATATTACCGCGAGCATTGAATAATCTTCTTCGTATTATAGGGAATAAGTAGGACGTGTCACTTGCTCGGAGAGAGTCAGCAATCATTCCTATCTTGAACAACCATCGTGGTACAAGCTTGACTCAAATCGTATCTAAGTTATTTGATTCGATACTTTAAGGCCATCGTAGCGCTTCCCGGGAATCACATACAAGTAAATGACAAGCATGATTCCGGTCAGGAAAAAGATTTATAGATAATATTTTTACATTAAGGAAAATTCTTGAACAGAAACAGGTATATCACTTCCGAACAATAGCCGTATTCCTAGAATTCAAAAATGCATTGACTCATTGGATCGCAATGTTCTATTCGATAAACTGTCGAAATATTGTGTGTTCACCAGATTTGTAAATACTATACACACTTTCTACACAAACAATTCTTGTCGATTATGGCCTATAACCAATTAATGCAACTACCGGCAGTTGTGTTCTTCAAAGCTGTCCACTTTCACTCTTTTTGTTTAATTTTAAAATAGATGCTATTATGAACAACACTCTTCTACAAGTTCAGGATGCAGGTGTTAAAGTTCTCCTACGCGGTATATTAGTCGATTTTGACTATGCAGATGAAATCGTACTATTGCTCGACAGTCGAGATTCTGCTTAGGCTACTTTAAATATATTAGGAGTTCTTGTTCCACCTTTCGATATGAAATTCGAACCCCTCAAATGTAGGATACAATTACAGGATTACCCACCACTCACTCCAACTCTACGAATGCAGTGTGTAGATCTGATCCTAAATGACAGGTTTACATACTTTGGCAGCTTTACCCGTAACTTAGGCAATGTCTGACGAGGTGAGTATTAGAATTGCGAAAGCTTTATACGAACTTCGCCATTTATTGAGAAATGCGAGTATTTCATTCTTCCTTAAATGTCATGTTGGCCATGCATATGCGCGTGCAGTTTTATTATAAGCTAGTGAGACAGCCCATGATAATTAATTATTTTAGATGCTTACAGGCATTCGACCACCGTTGTTTGGGAAGCATATCACGTTTAAGTTATCAATAACGAATAACCAACGCTGACATCCGTAGACGTACTTTTGGATCGACCAACAAGTGCTCCTAATTCCAAAAAATGCGTTGGCTCAGTCACGTTTTTGGATATCAACAATTCGTTTGCACAGTAAAGCATTTTTTTTTCACCTAGCGTCAGATTAGGGTATGAAACAGGATTAACAGATGTTGAAATGGAAGAATCAGCTAGAGTCAACCACATCCAAAATGAGTATTATGGCAACAGGATGGGATCCACGTGGGCATCGTAGTTCTTGGTTGTAAACCCTGCGCGATGTGGTATTGAGTCGAGCTCAGCGGAAATCCTGTTACAGATTTCTTGGAAAATAATCTTCGTAACTTTCCCTTTTTAGTTAGGTAGAGTTAGTTTCAAAGTTTGGTCGTATATATGACGTGATTAAGTGAAAATCGCAAGGAAGATGTACTGTAGATGTTGCCTTGCCTTTAAGCTGACTTGGCTATAAAGGTGTTGTATAGAGATTTAGTTTGCCTCACTTCTCTGTGTCATCTAGGTATATACACTCATGGTAATTATATCCTCCTCATGAATCTTTCTCCTTTAATAATTTATGTGCCTATGTTGTTGTGAATTTTTGATTTTTATTATACGTAAATAGTAGTGAAACATTAATTATTAGAGACTTGTATTGATGGGCATGTTGAGGATGATTAATAAGGTACGAATCTGCTTGATCAAGTGACTGAATCATAGTATTCAGCCACGAAATAGATTTTCTACATATTCTGCAGAACAAGCCATTGACCGTAGTTGCTATGGTAACCAGGCGTGTAGAATGCGCTATTGGCCATATCAAACAATGTCCCAACAACCACGATCCACGATCCAAAATAAGGTTTAGTAGTGATGGTAGATTAAGTGCCCAAATGTAACAGAGTGCTTCGTTAATTTTGCTCTTTATTAATACAGTCTAGCCTGCAGCTGTAAATGATAAAAAAATTAAGCGATTAAATCTATTTAAAGGTCTTCCCAGGTTCTGCCAGTTATAGTAGGTCATCTCCAAAAGCTTAGTGACATTAAGAAGGACCAACAGTATACCGATTTAACTAACTTTTATTTGGTTTTTAGTTAATAAAATTTCCGATTTCAGTGCGGTTTGCATAATTTTCCAAAGGCAAGTATGGTAAGGATATTATGCGTGATAGATCGCTGAAGAATCCGATGTCAATATTGATTCGCATTTACGGCGATGCTATCAGCACAATGTTGTGAAGCTAACGATCCAAGATCCGATCATTCAATTTCGTAGCAGAAACTGAGTGTTAAAGAAATTTAATATTTCATCGGAAACCAAAAAGACGTTTGCTTAAGATTTTAAATCATAGACTTCAATTGATGTTGGCTACGCTATCCGCCATAGTCTAGAGTAAATCAGCAACACAGGCATTCCTGAGGATATGCGGCAACTTTCGCCCACATAAATTGCGCGAATATGGTCAGCAGTGTGAAGCAGAATTAAAATCCATGATACAGTCCATGAATTGAAACACACAAGATACTGTGATGAGCCCACACATCCCGAACAGAGGACAATCATCATCTTACCATAACTTTGTCTATCTGCGTACGATGATACGTAACCAATCTAACTTCATTGTTTACCCCAATACGCACTGCAGCAGGACGACGCTAAAGAGGTCTGAGAATTTAGTTCACCCTGATCAGGTTGAAGTAAGAGACAAATTAAATAACTTGATTCCGTTGTAACAGCTATTTTCAGCTGAGGCCCATCTTAGTATAGTTCCGATTCCAATGCATTTATAGTCTAGTTTGGCGTTAAATTAGCAAATAACATTGTGAAGTTCGACCGCCACTTTAGATCAAAGGTCAAATCTGATAGCATTTCAGAGAAATTATTTTTTATTAGCCTACGCGGAACCTTAAAATTTCATGATTTTACAGCTCTCGTCAAATAAAGTTTATTCTACAGCCCTGAATAACATAAAGGCAACGCTATACTTGACTGAATCATTTTTGTATTGGAACGGAAGATTTACCTTTTCCGTGTACTAAGCACAAATGAAACATATAGTAGTGTGATCGAAGTAGTTCTGGTCTTCTGGTATCAAGCAATGTTAATGTTGAATATGTTCAGTCAACCATCCGTAAGTCTATTTAGCGAGACAAAAGCGCTAACATTTCAATGGAAAATATATAAGTTTCATTTGGTTAAACAGGTCACTCATGCATACTGTAGCCTGAACAGTCTCCTCGCTCTCTAATGTACTTCTGATTGAAGATGCATAATTTAGTAGTCTTTATCCACTCTACGACCAGGAAGTACCGAAACTGGTTGTTCCCTCAAAATCACAATAAGAGCGCTCCAACCTGTGGGCAAAATTTTTGGCTTATATTTCTTAACTTATTTTCGCTTATCAAACCTTCAAAAAGAAAATAAAACGAGTTCTTTTATACTGGACACTAACCAATGCTGTTTGAAAACAATATTTGGTCTGGTATTCAGGTTTACATTTTGGGTTTAAATAACACCAGGTCCCTCCTACTAACGAGGAAATATGATTTGTATTTAAATATCTTACTATTTGATCTGCCACCTAAAACAACGAGTATCATCTTTCGAGTTGTTTATACTGAATTTTCCTCGCCTAAGATCATATGCAAAATAAAGTAAACCAGTGCCTTCTACACAAAATACTCAGTAGCTTACAAGGCGCGAGAAAAACACATTTCCTCTCAGAAGCGTGTTATCTACGCAAAAGCTAAAATATGCCAACGAAAGTTAAATAAATAAAAACGAGTTAAATAAGGACGAGACACATTTTGGATAACTCGAAGCAATGATGGTCACCTGGAAGTAATTAATGATACCGTACTTGAGCAGTTCGCAGACTGTACAAAATTGACCACCCGTGAGACTAGAGCACTATTGCCCGAAGAGCCAACAGATAAAAGATGCCTGGGTTCAAGCGTCCCAAAATGAGCAACGATGGCAGACAGAAGTCCACCGTGCAAATTTTGGAATGTGCTCTGATCCAGTGCAAATGAGATAGTGTCAACAATCGGCTTCAACCTAGCTTTTCTACGAGCTTCATTTTTATAAGCGGAAAATAGAAATGCAGTATAAACAGACCCTCGATTAAAAACTTGTATCTAGCACCATCTTTGTTTACTTGTCACCGAGTATTCAACTATATTGCACCCTTCCAAGTATCACAGGCAGACAGCTAACGATTATATAATAAAAAATAAGTATGTTATTCAAATACCGTAAAAGATAAGCTCTTAAAATATTACAAATACAACACACACACACACTATATATATATATATATATAGAGAGAGAGAGAGAGAGAGATTTTCTAGATTTCTCGTCTGATCTCATCTCTGGGAAACTTCTACATTTGGAATTTACTTATATATTTTGAGGATTTACTTTTTAACTCATCAGTTTTTTTTACATATATATACTTATGCTCTCGCCTTATTCTCTACTATATCTGTTTCTTTATTACATTCCTCCATCATGAACCAGATTTTGATGCCAGCCGCCACCATCCTTTTCTTACCTCTGAAGTTACTTTCCTATCTCGCCGACATCCAGCCACAAGTGGCAGATATCACAGGATTGTTCGGAGCCTTAACTGGAAACTTTATCTCCATCTTGCAGCCACATATGTTGCGTCAGGCCGATTACTTTTTTAATGGCGCGGAAAGAGAGAGTGCTTTGCGAAATTACTGCAAGCACAACCTTTTCCTCTGGTCTCCGCATGCCCCATTCTCAAAGGATGATCTGGCCTCGGATCTAATTAATCAATTGGGAGATAACTTTAACCATCTCAAAGATATCTCCACCGGTAAATATCATGCTTTTATGTTTTTTCCCCACAACGACGAGCTTCATCAACTACAATCTCGATCACCCTTAATATCGACAGACAAAGTCCAATTAAAGCGTGATTACACTTTATTAGAGGACAAAAGAGCAAACACAGACCTCTCCGCCAGTCACCGCACCCTCTTCTGAAACTAGACATGCTTACCCTGGCTGGATCAACACAAAGAAACGGCAATCATTTTACGGAGGCATCCTTGGTGAAGCTCTTTCCTCTGGATCCATCATGCTAAACAACTTCCGATTTGAAGAGCTACCCTTCACCACTAGCTCATACAGCAAGGCCCCAAATCCCATCCACAAACCCAAGCTATACCGCGTCGTAATGGCCGACCCCGCCGCGTAATGACCCCCTAATCCAGTCTTTAGTGCCAGTCATAAATCCTCACGTCCAGCCAATATCACGACCGGTGCAGGTCCTAACACTGGCAAGATTTAAGCCACTCACGACCCCGCGGGCCACCGATTCATCTCCTACAACTTCCTCTCCAACCATACCGACACCACCCAGGACCGTAGAACTGTTATCACCGCTCGCGCAACCAATGTCCGTTTAATTACATAAACGTTCATTTCAATACCACTTCCTTATGTAGTGTGGTGTCTGTTCAATAATGACAGATTGTGGATGATTAGCTAGAACTTTGGATCTAAATGGATGTCATCTTGGCTCTACCTGAAGTAATAAAGACTAACCACGTTACATTAATTAGTATATAACTGAAACTTGTGTGTAGTATACGGCAGGGTGGTTCAGTGGTTAGAGCACCAGATTCCAAAGTAGACGTGTCCAGGTTCGTGCCCTGTCCGCGGCAAATTCTGGCCAGTACAAGATGAGTTCCCAATAATGATGAAACCGGTCTACTGGATGAATTGCTTTTTCTACACTATGCAATTCTTAGTTTATACTGACATATGAAAATAATTAATGGATCCGGTGCTTATATCAAGATCGCAACCTTGATTATAATAAAAGTTTAACACCTTGATTAAATCACACGACAACCTTGCATGCAATTCTAGAGTACGCACATCATCACTTGTTCGCGCCCTCGCAGTCAGACGTATCGATGAGCTCATTAAACGAGTAATCAACAACCAAGCGCTCAAAATAGAAAGACGCATCCGAACAGCACCCAACTCTCGAATAAAATTCGCAGTCACCAAAAACCAATTGCGAAAAAGGTTGTAAACCTCAGACAAACTTTACTCGGTCGGACGATTCCAGCTTTGCAGACGACTATCTCAATTATCCAGTAGACCCTTTTGTCCTTTCTCACCACGACTGCTAAGATGCTAGATAACGCAGACGCCGAGAATCGACGTTGGTTCGACATTTCGCCGGCCACCGTCTATCAAGAAATCATAGACAACAAATCTAAACACCAATTTGATCAGCATGATCGCTCTTCTAGGTTGGAACCACTTATCTCTGGTTGCTAATCAACAGATGACTCAAGACTACCTCTCATTCCCCGCAGTGGCCTAATTCGATGATCTCTCATATCCCAAAAAATGCCACATCGTCAATCTCCTCATTAAAAGATCTCGGCCAAATAACCATTGTCCCTGCTTTCACTAAAATCTTCGACAGGTTCTTATATAACTTAATCTACTCTTTCATTAAGACTCGAGATAACTTCTGCCTCCTCGATGATCAACATGACTTGTTAAATGGTCGCTTCTCTTCCACCAACTTAGTCAGTGTCCTTAATCACTGCTACTCTATTTCTAAAGATCATAAATGCACTCTCCTCTTCCTAGATATATCCAAGGCTTTTGACTCATTGGCGTTTGCGGCAATAGAATCCGCCTTACAGAGAAGTGGTATTTGCGGCAATGTCTTCAATCTTATCAGTTGCCATTTCCGAAACCGCTACACAACTTTAAAATTCGGAAAGTCACTCAAGGTCAGCTCTTATCCAATCTGGAGTCACCCAAGGTTCCGTACTTAGTCATATATTTTTCAACCCAATACTCGAACATGTGCAAGTTGAGGACAACTTGTTCAAGTGCAAGGAAGCTGTGTTGCTGATGTCGCCTTGCCCGAATGCTAAATTGGCCATAATGGTGTTGTGGAGAGGTTTAGTTTGCCTCATTTCTGTGAGTTATCCTGATAAATTTACTCATAGTAGCAAGGTTTTCCTTCTCTCTCTACCCCTCTCCCTCTCTCGTAAATCTCAACAATAATTTATCTAAATTCACTTATATACTTTTTTCACTCCTTATTGTTATATGGCAGTGAAACATTAGTCACTTGACTTTTGTGTGGCTGGAAATGATGATGAACTTGTTCAAGTTCTGCAAATATGCAGATGACATGGTAATAGTATTCAGTAACTCAACATTATCCAACCCTTCCGCACCTTTAATCACTCAGTTTTTATCTTAGCTACACCCGCAGCTTAGCAGAATCGGTCTTAAACAAAACCCTGATACGACGCGTCTGATGAAACTTACCTCGGACCCATTCTGTTCTCTCCAGAATGCAAATTGTTCCCTTGCTATCGAAATAATTGACTCAGTCAAGCACCTAGATACGTATTTTTTAAATTTTGTCGGAGTGCTAGCTTCATATATTCCAATGCCGCGTTTTGCGTACGCTGGTAGTAGCTTTGCACGGGCAGTTTCACAAAGATCCGATTGATCACAATTTCCAATTTTGTTTTGTCTTTGATCGGATTGACTTCCCCGCGTCATAAACAAAGTACTTCCAAACTATTCAAATGGGTCCGTTTGATCTGCTTCATGACTAAAAACCCATTCTCAAACCAACATTTTCAAGGTCAATGTCTTACCTCTCATATAATATGCCAGCGAATTATACTACCCTCTCACACTAGCCTCCTTATATGCCATCGAACAGATTTCTTCCAGATTTCCAAAGCGTGTCTTCTCTCACATCCAGAATTATAGGGAACGCCTAATTTTAACTAATCTTTTACCGCTATGGTTTACTCGACATTTACGTGTCATTTCTTTCATTCATAAAATCACAACTTGCGCTATAGCAACTCTTCAATTCAATCCAACCATACTCCCAATATATTTAACAGTCTATCTCTTTTCCAACACCATAAGTGTAGTTAAATACTGTATGTTGCGAAGAACTAATATATATGCAAGTATGTAATAGGTTTTGCGAACCTAGTAACAAATTAGTTCAGTTGTGACCAGAAGGATAAACCAAAGGCAGCATGAACGGAAAGTATAATCTCATGCACATTCGTTTCGTGCTTACTGGCGACTCATCAGTAGGAGCCGGTAATTAAGCTCATATCCAAGCGAGAGTTTAAGAAGGTGGCTCACAATCACTTCTTTAACAAATTCCTATGCGAGAACTCTGATTAGAACTGCAACTGGTTCCTTCTTCACCCATAATATTTCTTTCTAACCCTAAGCTATTAGCTAGTTTCTAAGCGTTAAATCTCATCTTGCTCAGCTCCAATACCATTTTTATTTTACCGCATCTAAATATTAAGTTCTTTGTCATAATTTCCCCTGCTAATTCTCTTCATTTTAGTTCAGCAAAAGATCGGAAATACGTAGTCTGCTGGACCATCGGGCGGTATACATCAGAAGCTGGTTCCTCATAGCCTTCCATCAGTCGTAACCTTACTCTACTAAAGTCAGTGAATTCAGCACGCGACACCGATATTTTGACTCTGCATAAGCTTCAATCTAGTCGACTTTATCCTAGTCAATGATACCATAATGAAACTCTAAAACCAATAAAAAGAATTCCGTCGATCAAACTCTGCAGCCGATACTTCCTCGCCTTCTAACTCAGTCTCAAATTTGTTTGTCCGGCATCCGCAAATCCTTCATTGATACACGGACTCCTCAAGATCATTACTCTATTCGATCCTGCCTAGTCAAATGGAATCTCTTTCTCATCATAACGAACTATCACGAAATTGATGAAAACGGTTCTCTTTCACAATTCTTTCCATCCTTATCGTTAAATACTCTACAAGTGACAATTTCATTCAACTCTTCATATCCTACCTTTGATTTGTATCTTACCATTTCAATTGTTGGGCCTGTTGGCCATTGTTGCTAAATAAAGTTTATATATATACATATATATGCTTTCTTTAAAAATCATACCTATCTTCGTCATAAGTAATAGCAAAATAATGTTGGTAAAAAATAAACGTGAATGTAAAGAGAAATAGGCGTGAGGAATATTAACTGTAACCTACAAAAGTAGAAAGAATGTGAAGGGCAACACACTGGCCATAAACCGCAGAAAAACGCGCAATTGTTAATAATTAAATAAATAGTATGAAATAAGTAAGCATATTTTGAAGTACGATAGTCGACATCTAAATCGACAAAATGAAAATAAGTAGGAATTTGAAAACACATAGTATAAACAATAACACTAAAGTCATACATGTAAAGCAAAATGAAAATAGAAGTTAAAGAGCACAGGTTCATAGTGTATATTTGAAAGAAAATTAGCATATTCACATAATATGAGAACGAGCTGAAATAAACACACATGAAATAAATACTATCTACATGAGGAACTATATAATTAGAAACAAAGAAGATAAATGAAACATTATGCAGTAAGTATACTATTCAAATAAATAAGCGGTCAGAACATACCAGCAATCGCTTCAAAGAAATCGTTCTTTGTATTCGAAGCGGAAGTAGCAGCAACTGTATTTAAATCTTCCTGATCAGCATCATTCTTCTCTTCGACTACACGATATGAAGTTCGTAAAATTTTTTGCTTCGCTTTCTTTTTGCGTGTGGCCTTTTTGACTACACGTTCATCAAGATTATCAAAGCCTGTATATGTGAAATCAAACTGATCAGGACTTTTAGAAATGTCAGATCCGACAACTTCTTCTCTCACCCCAAGTAAATCATTAGGTTCCATTAAAAATAAATCCCCATACGTATCACGTCCTGTCGTAGAATGATCATCGAACATAATTTCTGAAAGTTCTGGCTGCATTGCCTCCACATCATGATTAAAACTTTCATGCTTTAAGCCTGTATCATCTTCTTCGTACGTTTCCGGTTTAAGCACGTTTCCTGAAAATAGTACTTCCGCCATTCCTAAAGACCGTCATCTGTACACTAGTCGAAATTCAGAATATATTTGCCTAGGGGATAATATTTTAAAGCATATATTTTAAAATAATTTGAAAATGTTGTATGATAAACCTAATTTTAAATTTCAAATTCGTAGAGAATAGCAATATATAAATGTAATATCAAATTTATAATATTAAAAAAAATTAACTGAATGAAATTAATGACAGTTATTTTATATATTAAATTACAATCTCAATAAAATACTTTATATAAATTTTCTTATTTGTTTCCTATTTGAAGTGAACAACGACACATTTTTTAAAGAGACTTTTGTCCTAATCAATTTTTAAAATATTAATAAATATTATAATTTTGTATTTAAAGTCAATCTTGTGTTAGTAATCGTACAATTTAAATTATCTGCCACTCCAATCCGTTGTTGACACAAATGACATTTATAACAAACTAATGCTCTTGCATTCAGCAAAAATCCGTGAAAAGTACATTAATATTGTAAAGGATCCAATTTTTTCGCCGGCGTTTTGTAAATTACTTCAAATAATATTTGCAATATCATCGAATAACAGTGGACCAATGAAAAAACAGTTAACTGATATACCAATAATGTGCGGCCTGCAATTATTTAAGGTCAGTGCATTTCCTGCGCAACGCACACTGTATCGCTTGCTACCTTCGATGTTTGTCGCCTTGTGCTTCGATGAATTTCTACGCCAGCTGACTTATTTGTGTTTTACATACGCTGTTTCACTTATTCATCTAGCTCTTAGATATATCAATTTCTTGGCGCTGTTAGTCGAGGAAATCGTTATCATTTAACTCATTAGAAGGATTTCTTCGTTTGTCATCCTTCTTGGTGTTACCACAGAATGTTAGCAAGAGTCACCAAAGCCTTCAATATCAGAATTGTCTCATACGTCTTCGAATCTACTGATCTATTGCAATCTACTAACCAACGAACAGGACGCAAAGAGCATGACTCTAAATGGGCTTCTGGACATCCGCCTGTGATCTTGTACCAACATAGATCACGATATTAGTTGACCAATATCTTCCTGGCACTCGTAAATGCAACCAACCTTACTGCTCAGTCTATGAACTACGTTGCGTTGCATAACACTCAAACTATATTATCAGATACCTGAGAATCTTTATGTTTTACAACCTTCGATGAATGTATGCATCGTAGTTGCAACGTATATCCCAGACTGTAAACAGCGATGTGTCATTGTTTCTATAACGGCAACCTCCTAAGGAATTTATGCCTAAATAATATTAAGTGTAAATTCAGGGTAATTCCGCCCATTGCTTTTACTATAAAAAATGATTTATTGCTTTGCAAAATATGCTGAAACATCCTTATGAATGTATCGGGTGCGCAAGCCATTTTCGCTCGCAAAAATATCAAGTATATATGTTTATTTTCAGCCTACGTCGCGTTTTCTTGCCTCATATATATATGAGTGTAATAAAGCAATAGGCGAGGGACTGTGTACTTTTACACAACACTGCATAATTTTATGAGACAAACAAAATAATTAAATTACCTATTCTTGTACTATCACAATATGCATAAATGAGAACACAGGATCCAAAATGGTAGAAATGATAAGTGAAACAAAGATGGATCTTAAAGTCAATGGGAAGATGGACGTACATCACGCATAAATGACACAATTCGTAAACAACAATTGGGTAGAATTAGTTTATAAAATACATAATGCTTAGTAATATGTTGCTTAGTAAACAAATCTCCAAATATTGGATTGACTAAAATAAATTTTACAAAATAAGGTTGAAGCAATGCAAAAATGCCGTTATTTTTGTCAGAGTAAATATCCTATATTTAAATATAGCTCTGGACTTCTGATGAGACATTATCTTATTTCGTATTTAGAATTTCTTTGCTATTACCGTAAAACGGCTCCAACCATCCTCATTATCTTATATCTTTTTTAATAAACATTTTATATTTATCGCTAACTTAAATTAATACTGCTACTAGTAGTATTAAAATTAGATTGTACAATTTGAAGTTTATTTTTAAATCATGAGCGACGTTTCGAAACTATTCGCATTGCCCAAATAACTTTTGGGCTAGTACTGAAAGCATTTATAATCAGGAACTTTTATTTCATATTATTATTATTTTATATTTGTCATTAATTTTGAAGCTCGTCGATTTAAATATTACTTACGTTGCATATTCTTGCTTAAACATTATATAAGTTACACAATCTGTCTGGCATTTATTATTTGTTTCGATGTACACGGTTTATTCAATTTCTGGATTAGTTTATAATCCGGGATTTATTCAATATACAAGATACTATTTTAAATGTCGTTCGCGAGACAACAAGGACTATCTTTAGCAATATCCACTTTTGAGATCGAGAACGCTCCAAGTGTCCTATCTAAGGCTGACCTGAATACAACAGGAAGTCCTCGCAGAAGCGCACGAATTAAGATGAAGCAGTCAGCACAATGATGGAAGCAGCCTTCGAGCCGCAGAATTGAATATAGAATAATAAATTGTAAACGCCCCCTGCTTGAAGTAAATGCCTTATGACGTTAAAAAGTCAGTTAAGAGCCAGGATGACTGAGATTGTGTACTGTTAGGGGCCTTTATTGGAGCCGGTATTGCGTTCTTCGGCAAATGCCGAGTAAGTTAACTAGAGTAGCAGTGTTTAGAAAAAGTCCTAGACACTTGAGACCAGCTTTGGTTGACTGGGCTGTTGTTCCTTCTGTTGTGGCGTTGACATCAGTGGCGAATGAATAGCTGAGTAATCTCGTTGAAGATCTGTAGTAACTGGCAAACTTGAAGGTTGAGTTAGTAGACGTTGCTCCATCTCGCTGGTTTTGCAGCAACAAGATTGGCGTGACTGAAATTGCCAATGTGTGTGAAGCAAGTCCAAAAATCAGCGTAGGTGAAATACCCGAGTGAGAGCAGACAGCACGCACACGTAGCGCACAGCAGATGGCAAACGTGATAACTGACGGGCATGGTAAATTCACCGTGCTTAAATATTTTCTAAATCGAAAGCCCGCACACCGTTGGTTAACGGCAAATTTTGCTTGTTTAATTGGTGCCGCGTAAATTAAATTTGAATTTCTTTTATGCAATATGTCGGCGAATTGTTCTTGAGCCGTTACACCACTTTCCTCTCTGAAAAAAAACATTCCTCTCAGCGAGGCTTGATAAGAAATGTAGGACAGAGTTCGAACCCAGTTAAGAAACTGGTTATTATTCTGCCCATAGCTATAAAAACATGTACCGTAAATGCTGGGCTGAGGTATGCTTGTTGGTTGCTTCAACAATGACATGATGCCAAGTAACCACTAGGAATTGCTACACAAATTGTTAGCTCTAGTGGCCGGTCATACCGCGTGAGGCAAAATAGAGCAGTGTAAGTTTGGGAGCCGCAGCGTGAGGATTTCGAGGTAGATCGCCTCTGAATTTGCCAGGTTTAAGTTAAAACCTGAGCAGGTTGTATCGCCGTCAATGAGTTTGAATACGATCACAAGGAGCTAGTGTGTGCTCGACGTTGTGGTCATGATATTTGTAGAGTGGTCTCTGTGCAACTGATGAAGTTGAGATATGCACTGAAAGTGGCCTGTACCATGATATGAAGCTGATAACTACTTAGTGTTGCTACACGAAAGTGTTAGCTCTAAGTAGCTGGTCATACCAGCATAGGCAGTGTGATGCTCAGGTGTGAGACATACATTATAATGTAAAAATATATACATGAAAATCAAAGGTAACTGCAGAAAAATATGTACTCGAACATTGCCTCAGAGATGGCATAATACCAAAGAACTGTTCAAAAATGCTACACAATTGTTAGCTAAGAACAACTGGTTATATCACGAGAGACAAGTGGGTGTGCGAAAATAAAATGAATCATGTGGATTCATAGGTCACGTTGCGTGGTGCGCTTAAAGTTAAAAATTTTATACGTAGAATAACGAAAGATAAATTTAAAAAATCATCAGTTACGCGTTATGCAAAGCAAGCTATTGCTAGATTGAGATTGTAGGCAGATAGAGCCTGAGACGTCTGAAGAAGGTCGAATGCTCCCAGGATCAGGCGGTCCGATAAACGGTTTCAACCAGTCTACGCTAACTGATGTAGGTGTCGCGACTTGCATGATAATGAAGTATTTTGGCTGTCTGAGCAAAATCCAGTAAGGACCGCGATACTTAGGTTGTAGTGGTGCAACAGCAGTGTCGTTGCGAACGAGTACTCTCTTGCAACTTTAAAGCTGCGGGTGAACGAAGACTGGACGAGGCGTATGTCTCAGCTGCTTTTCAGATATTTTACCGAAATGAAGTCAGAGGCGGGTAGCTTTTTCTTGTGGGTCACCCTGTGCGCGTAGTAGACGTGGGAGCTGACTAGGCAGGCGTAGATTTATGCCATACAAGATTTGTGACGCAGACGTTTTAATGGATTCATGGCAAGCAGAACTAAAGGTATTACATCGGCCCAGTTGCCATTAATTGACGATAATGCTAAAGCAGCTTTGAGTTCCCTGTGCATTCTCTCTACCACACCGTTAGATTGGTGATGGTAGGCAGTCAATTGGCGTAAAGTGCATCCCATGAACCGCGAGGTGGTTTTGAAACGATTTGATGAGAAGAACGAGCCTCTGTCTGTGATAACCTCATTGGGATCACCATAGCGGGATACCCATGCGGAGATTAAACCGTTAGTTACTTCGTCTGCAGAAATGATGCCAAGAGGTAATGCCGCAGACCATCGTGTAAATCTATCGATCATAGTTAGAAGGTAGCTGAAACCTTGAACCTTTTTCAGATGAACTATGTCGATGTGGACGTTGGCTAGAGGAGAAGTAGTTCGGAAATGTTGTAACTTAGAACGAGTGTGTCCTGTGATCTTGTTTTTCTGGCAAATGGCACACTCGGAGACCCATCGTTTAGCGGTATGCCTAAGCCTGTGATCCCAGAAACGATCTATGAGAAGTCTGAGAGTAGCTTTGCTTCCTGAGTGAGAAATTGAGTGAATTGAGTTGACAACGTTTCTCTGAAGGCTGGTCGAAAGAACTAGCTTGTTGGGCTGCGTACCCGTTAAATAAAAAATTGGTAAGCCTTCCTAGATACAGCATATTAACTTGTTGGGTTGACGGGCTACTGATCTTTGAATGTGAGTGTTCCCGCGCTGTTCCATTCGCAGGAAGGATGGCGCTAGTGCAGGGTCTTTTGGGTTCACGGAGTTGACTAGGAATAGCGACAGCGGAGGTGGTTGTAGCGAGACGTCTGGCCTGGAAAGTGTGTCTGTAATGAAGTTCTGTTCGCCCTTGACATGAAAGATATCGAATAGCCATTCGCGTAGACGTGCAAGCTGTCCTTTCACTCTGGCAGGGTACTTGGCGACAGCTGAAGCCGTGTTTCAAAGTACGCTAACTAATGGTGCATGATCTGTGGAAAAAAAATGCTGCTGACATTGATGCTGATATATGGCGCACTGTGCCATAGATGGCGTAGAGTTTTCGACGGAAAGTGTCGTATCACATTTTTACTGGTACGCGAGTAAATATTTATAGGCTTCCGAAATCTCTCGATCTCTTGTTTCAACGTGGTTCCAATAGCGAACTCAGAAGCATCTGTCGTGAGTAGAAAAGGTCGTTGAAAATCTAGATGCGTTAGCATTGTAGAATTTGCTAACGAGTTGATGAAGAGTCGAAGTAATTGCTCCTTTTCAGATGACCAAGAAATGATGGAGTTCATGCTAAGTCCTTTATGATTCCGCAGGTGCCTACACAAAGATAAAATTGTCTTGAATGTGCAGGAAAGAACTTCCGATAGTGGTTTAGGACTCCAAAAATTTTCTGCAACTCGCAAACAGTCTTCGGTGACTTGCTATTCCTGATTGAATTGGCCTTCGGTGGCAATGTTTGAATAGCTTGTGGCGTAAAACGATACCCTAGGATGTCCACGGATGTATTTGCAATCTGCGTCTTGTCACAGTATGTTGTCCATGGATCTTTGACATGTCTGTGTAGCCGAAATTTCAAAAGGAAATCAAGACCTATTATATTCTGTGAGACCTTGACAACGATGAAGATGTGAGTAAATCCACGCCGTAAACCTATATTGAGTGTGCGATTCCGACAACCGCAAGTAGGTATGCGCTCGCCTGTAGATGCTGCGAGTAGAACGCCTAGCGATATCTCGGCCATTGAATCAACCTTGAGAATTGAGACGGCTGCACCTGTGTCTACGATGAATTCTTTGCCAGTTCTGAAATCAAGAAGGTGCAGAAGTTTGTTATGCTGTTTGGCCGGGTCATGCAAACAAGTAGGCTGATGATAGCGATTTGGCTATCTATGTGGCAAATTCGGCGTGGACGGAAAGAGTCGATAGGAAGGTCGGATTGAAAGTGATTTCTTCCTTATGGCGCCGTTGATGCCATTGATGCGAAGAAAGTACGGTCTTCTACTTTCTGTGCCATACGTTTCCCGAACCTGATGCACCACTGTGCCTGTTTTCTTTTGTCTTTCCCGTCAACTGCGGAATTTGACATTCATTCGGAAATTCTTCGGAACCTCAGAGACAGAGTTGACCTGAATAAAGAAACTTCTGGTGATTATAGCACCAGTTCTTTGGGGCATACCTGTTAAAGTATTGCAGGGATTTCGATCGTCGCCTACCATTATAATGTGTTTTGAGCTTAAAATTTGGTCACGCATTCACTTGATTTAGCTCGGATTTCGCTATGGTCAATCCTTTTAAAACTTTAGTCATTTTCGCTACTGTCCTCTCTAAAGAGGAGAGCCTATCATCCTGCGGGGACGGAAAAAAGGATGACGAATTCAACTTAGGTTCCAAAACCCTTAATTCTAACTCACATCTCTCAGATAAGTCATCTATAGAGAGAGTGTTGGGGAGCTGTATGGCGAATAATTTTAGTGATTGTGGAAGATTGTTAATAGCCTCATGATCAGAAATATTGGTTTTATACTAACATGTCCGTAATTTCCTTAAATCCGCAATGGGGCCAAGGTTTGGCATGTATAACTGCGCATATTTATTTATTATCTGCTCAGTTTCAGTGGTATCCAGCAAGAATTCTACTTCATTCTGGGGGCCAAAAATGGGATTGGGTAGTTTTTTAATGGACTCAAACTTCGGATAAATCCGTCGCTGCAATTCTGAAGGTAGTTTAGCGAAAACTTTTGCAGTTTTTGATAACTGGAAACGGGGAGAAAGCGGAGTCTACACGTATAAAGAATAGTTCGCAATCTCCATCCCCAATAGGTACATCAATATCTAAAATTGGACTTGCCATTCTAACAATTTTTTCCGGGATCTTAAAAGCATAAATTTATAAGCAAGATGAAATGTATAAAAAGACTTGAAACGAATCGCTTGCCCAAAATCTGCTTCAACAGATGAAACCGATGTAATGAGCACTGACAAAATCAAAATCTCCTTCCAAAGTTGAAATCGACAAGATGAGCACAGAAAACAGATGTAATTAGTTCTTTAACAAAATCACAAGTCACAGTTTACCAGTTTTGAACAGCCAAAAAAAATTATGTGCTTTCACAAAATCAAAAAATTCCGCGTAACCATTATTCCAGTTTGACACAAAAATGACAAGATCACTAATGTGTACATTTTTTTAAAGTTTCGCAGTTTGTTAATAAGAGAGAAATTTTGAATAATAAATAAAACTTCCCTAAAAAACTTTTCCTTCCCAACGAAAAATGCCTACAAGACCTCGATTTAAGAGAGATTCACAACCAATGTAAAAAAATGTGGTATTTGCTAACGTCAATTTACTGTAATCCAACGATAATAAAAATAAAAAAGAATCACAATATATTGTATTTATGCCAATAGATTTGTGATATTAAAACAAATCTAGAAAACAGACCTGTTCTCGGTATCCTGGCGTGGTCGTCATTTTTTGAAACATCCCGGCTTCAAGTAAATACCGTACGAAGTTACAAAGCAGTGAGGTGCCAAGACGGCTAAGAAATACTATTGGTGGCCGTTATTAGAACCGGAATTGCGTTCTCCGCCAAATACCAAGCAAGTTAGATAGTGAAGCAGTGCTTAGAATTTCTCCTAGACACTTGAGGCCAGCTCTGGTTGACTGGCTGGTGATACTCCTATTGTGGCGTTGAAATTAGCGGCGAAAGACTGTGTGATGGCTGAGAATTGTCTCTTTGAGATGTGCGACAACATCATGTTTACTGGCACACGTAGAGGTCCAATAAATAGATATTGCTCCGTCTCACTAGTTGTGCTGCGTCAAGATTGGCGTGGCTAGGTGACTCTGCTAGTAAAGCAAGTCTAGAAGTCTGTGTTGGGAAATAGCCAGTTTGACAAAAGACAGCTCACACATGTAGTGTGCAGCAGAAATGAAACGTGATTACCGACTAGCATGGTAAATGCACCGTGCTTATATACTGTTTATCTTGAAAGTTCGCACGCCATTGGTTAACGGAAAATTTTGCTTGTTTGAATTGGTGCCGTGTAAATTAAATTTGAATTTCATTTAGGCAATATGTTAGCGAATTGTTCTTGAGCCGTTACACTATACACGAGCGAAATCCTTTAATTAATGGATTAAAAATAAGGCTATAATGTTAAGTTAAAATGGCTTCTGACGTATTAAAAATCTTTGTCAGAGAATTGTGTGAACAAATGAACATTTTTACTGTTGAGTTATGGTTTATTAAGTCTCGACTGCACGACGTCTTCATAATAAATTCTGATGGAATCCGCACAAACAACTCAACCAATATAGGTGAATTCAAAATTTACTATATATTAGACGTTGCGCACCAAGTAACAAAGTAGTTCAAATATTGCCAGAAGAATAAACCGAAGACAGCATGAACGGAAATCATAATCTTGTGCACATTCTTTTTGTCCTTACTGGCGAATCATCAGTAGGAGCCAATAATACGCACTTTACCCACTATATATTTGGGTGAGGAATGTGTAAACCTGCAGTAGTGAAGCTAATCTCACATAAAGACTTCAAAAATGCGACTTCAACGATAAATCTTTCTACATACACATATATATATATATATATATATATATATACCGAGTCTGTAAATGGTACCAACACTATGGTTTTGTGTCAGTACAGATCACTAGCATTATAGTACCACAAGTGCACATGGTACTAACACTATGGTTGTCGAGTCCGTACATGGTACCAAGAATATGGATTTCAAGGTATGCTATAGTTCACCAAAATTGCGAATTACAACAATTTATGAACACATGTTACTCCAGTAAATCCGTACACTCTGGCCTTGATTGTTATCAGTTATCACATTTCGCGATAACCATGACGTAATTAAGTTAAATATATAACAGTTAGATATTGATTTTAGCGGAGATGTAATTTATATGCAATTATGTATTAGGTGTTGCGCAACTAGTAAAGAATTAGTTCAATTATTACCAGAAGGATAAACAAAAGACAGCATGACCGGAAAGCGTAATTTCGTTCAAATTCATTTCGTACTTACCCTTTACCCACTTTATATTTGTGTGAGGAATGTGGGAAACAGTACCTATCTGTTATATATTTAACTGAATGATGTCATTATTTCCACGAAATTTGGTAACTGAAATCGATCTAAGCCAGAGTGTATGGATTTACTGAAGTAACTGGTGTTCATAAATAATTGTAATTCTTCATTTGGTGAACTATAGCATACATTGAAATCCATTGGATTGGTACCATGCACCGACTCGGCATCCATAGTGTTAGTACCATGTAACTTTTCGGTAATATAAAGTAGGTATCTGTTACTGACACAACAGCCATAGTGTTAGTATCCTTTACAGACTCGGTATATATATTATATAGAGTAAGTTAATTTTGAAGTGGTCATAATTTAACTAATTTGTTACTATGTGCGCAATATCTATTACATAAGTACATATTAATTTGATCTCCGCCACACACAGTATCTATCATTTTCAGTGACCGATAAGTTTACGCAATAGGTCGAGTTTGTACCACTGAAAGAAATCACAATAGAGAAGATTATATTGAGCTTAGAAGAGTTATGGCTCAGTTGCTTTTCTGCACCACAAGTTTTTGTTTCCGACCAGGGCGCACAGTTCGATTCGTGATAATTTAATCCTTTTTCCAAGGAACTTGTCATTAAACATTCTCGTGTAGCCTCTAACCACCCGCAAAGCAATGCGACGTCTGAGCGAGCATAACTGAAGATGAAAATGGTATGGCGGCGTTTGTACCACAAGAACTCGGGATACTGGAGAGACAAATTACATTTGGTCGAGCGGGCCATGCGTTTTACAATATCAACAGCTACAGGATTTGCTCAAACAACCATGGTCTATGGAGGACATATGAGACTGCCAGGTGAACCCGTAATCCCAGGATCTCATGAGGGTTGCACCATAGGGGATATTCAGGAACGCCTAAAACAGCTAACTGATTATGTATGATGAACACGACAACAAGCCTACGCAAGACGAACTAAACGCACTCGCCTAGGTGTCGGCGACTATGTCATAGACGCAAAAGTTAAGCCAATGGCTGTCAATGATGTTCTCTATCGTATGGACGGGTGGACGCGGAACACAATACCGTTTTCGTTTACATGTCCGTTAGACCACGAAGTGTTGCACTCAATTGTTTTAGTAGTGTGCCAAGACCGACTCTTGAGTGGTACTGGGAAGATATAGCAATAGGCACTTTTGAGGCCGAGAACGTTCCAATTGTCCTATCAAGGGCTGAATTAAATTCAAAAGAAAGTCCTAGCAGTAATTCACGAATTAAAGTGGAGCAATCAGCAGAATGATGTGTGTTTAGTGAACAAAATGGCTTCTGTCGGATTGAAAAACTTATTAAGTATATTTAATGCACAAATATACACCGACTTTGGTGTTAAATAAAATTAAGCCTCGACTGGATGACACACATGATAAATTGCGAAGGAAATCGCATAAACGACCTAACCAATATAGGTGAAGTAAACATTTACACAAAAACATTCAATGGGCGAATATTAAAA
Source organism: Eudiplozoon nipponicum (assembly GCA_029291075.1). Lineage (NCBI taxonomy): Eukaryota > Metazoa > Platyhelminthes > Monogenea > Mazocraeidea > Diplozoidae > Eudiplozoon > Eudiplozoon nipponicum. The sequence goes on from JAQBSW010002346.1 coordinate 97,324, forward strand.
CAGAGTGAACAACAATATTCTCCAGTAGGTACGTTAAAAATTTTAAATTAATAAATGTTTTGCATCCAAAAAATGCGCAATATCCAATGATTATATATGCAACCCAACCAATATGGTGAAGTTATCACCTTCGTCATTCCGAGAGACGTATCATCACAAATTGGCGCCTAAAGCCAGCGTGACTCAATTTACACAATTCTTAATTTAAACTGATAATTGTATGTATATAATGGGACTGGTGTTTACGTCAAGATCGCAAACTTGTGCAAAATAATTGTTAACATCACGAGCACAAATAATGCCCGTTTTATTATATGAATTTTTAATGATGTTAGTTTATGAAGTAGTGATAAGTTGTTATCTATATTGTGCACGCTAGCACTGATTAAAAGTGAAGAGCTAAGAGTAATGAATGAAAACAAAAGATGAGTTGAAATTACAAAAGCATTTACTTATGTTGGATTCTGAAATGAAATACATAATGAAAAAAGGTAATCTAAATGATAGCGAAAAATGCCCAAGGCAGAAGTGTAAAACTCACTACCGAAATAATAATAAATTAATACTTATTAAGGTGAATTATACTTTTTTAAAAATCAAGAAAGAATTTCAGAACAATGTACGCTTGTTTTTGCCGCATGTATTATTTCTTTATTTTGGCACGTAGTTCAGGATGTGATTTCCTAACGTCGACGTTTTAAATTATGTTGTTTCGGAAGTGGTCACCATGTTCATTATGATTTTGCCACATATTTGAGTTCATTAATATCCGCTAAAGTATTTTCCGATCTTATTCAATCTTAAAAAATCGAATAATTTAACAATTTAATAAGAATGAACTATTATAATTTAAATATATTTCTCGAGACACGAATAAATATCAATGACTTAGTTTCTCAGTACTGAAGTTTACTTATGAAAACAACGTATATTTTATTTACTCTACGTTGAATTTGAACTTCAACTTTTCTTTTTACAGTGCTTTAAATATCCGTATTGATTTCAAATCGAAAAAAAATTAAACTATATTTTCGACATTTGACAATCGTTTATATGTGTATATATGTATAACAGAAAATATAGATTCTTAAAGTTTTTGAACCTCGCGTAGTCAAATTTGAGCATGGTATAATGATTTGTGTTTTGTATAATTTTACTTGATAACTTTTCTCAGATCTATCATCGAATCACGAACTATGTCAAACTTTTGAGGAACTATCCAGTCTTTATGAGTACGGTTATTAAGGGAATTGATGAAAATGTTTAATTAAAGAGCTTTTAAATTTATTCAAAACGAGTCATAAACAAATTGTATACAGTTTTCGCGCTTGAGATAAAAATAACATTCTCACTGTATCTAACCAGCCATGTAACAAAGCAAATATACTGTCAATCACATATACTGATATATTTCGAAATTTTTTGAATATTATCAAAGCACTACAGCAAACAAACCAACGAAGATTAAACCATAATTTAAATAAAATGTATGGAAATTAATATATGCGATTTTCACCAAAATTAAAATCGCATACACTGTACTTGATTGAAAATACCAGCTGCACAATTTATATGTAATCACGAAAATAATATATTTCCAATTTTCGCAAAATTATAAAAGTTATATAACTTAATATTCATTAATAGCGCGGGTGGTGACAAAAATTCTTTAAATCAAGTGTACGCGATACTACTAACAATGGCATATCTGGTTTCCCATACCTGGTTTATGAATTGTACGTTAATTTGCCTTAGGTAATCTTTCCTGATAACCTCATTATAATCATGGAAGGTCAAAAACCTCTGATTACGAATGCTTAGATACAATGGAATTGGTGCTTATCTCAAAATCGCAAATTTAAATTAAAGAATCTGTTTCATTGCCCGTGTATTCAATTATTGTCTAAGTATTATTGAGAACAAATTTCTTACACAAGTCAGAATACAAGGTTTTTGAAGATAATGCTGACATAACCTGTGCTAGAGCTAATTGAATGCTTTCTGATTAAATGTGTAAAACTTTTGAGTAAACAAAATGTGACATACTCAGTCGAAAGTTAATTTAAGTGCATCTAAGAAATTAGGCTAAATTGTAATTAAATGCTCTTTTATTGATACGGATTCTTGTAAAATAAATAAAAATCCTTATCCTAAGTGTTTAGCGTGATAAAATTATTTAATATAGTTTTACCGGATTTTAAAAGCAGTCGGTCAAGAATAAAACAATCTAAAGCTATGATTGACAATCGATTTCATCAACGTGAGATGAGAAAAATATTATTTTAATGAAGCCGAAGGGAACTCCGTTTATATGATACAGATTTCGAAATGAATAACTTAAATGCCAGGCAGTCGATTGGACATAGCACACATATGCAAATTATGAAGCTAGGCGTAGTATTCGACACTTTTATTTGTAGGGCGTATTTCAAAACGATAAAATAATTAGATATAGTGTGGTGTTGACAGAGTAGAAGATTATTATATTGTAGGGGTTTTTTTGTCTAATGTAAGAGATTTTTCGGGGTAGCTATCTAGTTCGTGATGCTGTACCATTCCTACATATACCTGGTAGCTGCTGTTAAGATCCGTGCTTATGATTAGTCCCCGACCTTTTTCCAATGGGTGATGTGAGAAGGTTAAGTCGAATCATCATACGTATATTGTACACAATGTTGCTAAGAAAAAAATTACAGTTAGTCCAAATTGACTGCGCTCTAGACGGCAACAAAACGATATATTGTCAACAAAATTTAATGTCTTATACACAAGTAATTATCAATTCACAGTTAAACAAATCGGACCGTGCTCTAGATGGCAACACAATGATATATTGTCAACACAAGTAATTATCAATTCACAGATAAACAAACGTCTGAATCATGATGAATACATGTAAATGATTGAAAATATATGATGATATAAATAAAGTCATTGGTAAATATTGTCATTGATGACGGATAGATAAAAATAGTGTAAAAACTGTCTTGAAAAAACATCACAAATATTTAATCCTCTGTTTGCTAGGTTTTTAAATTATTTAATTATAATACTCCATTGAACTATAGAATTTGTGAATGTGACTGAGGAACATCTGATGTCCTGATGCATGAAATCATATCTGAACGCAAAGAAAAACTATCGAACCACATATGCACTATTCCACCATGTTCCCCACGTATTGCGCACTTGAGTGTCTATATTTATTAAACAAAACCCTATTTATTACAATTAAAATTTTAGTCCAAGAAATCTGAATTAAAACTACTCGAAACTAACAGAGATTGTTTCTAAAATCACAGTTGACAAAAATATTGTGTAAAAACAAAGTTAGATTATTTGAACTTAAAGAGCACTATATTTGTCAAAATTGAACATCGTTGGGTTGTAACGCGGAGCCGCGTGTTACATACATCCTCCCCTGACAATGAAAATTAGTACACAATGAAGGGGGCCAACCTTACAGGGGGTGTTTTGGCTCTGCCGTAACGTGTAACCACTGTTGTTGGCTCTGTCGACACTGATTCTGGTTCCTCTATATCTCGCGGCGGCGTGACGGCGTCAGTTGGCTCGGATGCTGGTGAGATGTCGGGCGTCAGCCCGTGGTCAGCAAAACTGTCTGGAGGTGAAATAATCGTTTTTTCGCCGCCTGATAGGTCAAAATCGTGGAACAGATGGTCATTTGGATCAACGTCGGCCGGGTATGATCTGTGCTTGGAGACAGCTTCAGCTTTGCCATTAATCACCAAAATAATGTAATTCTGACTACGATCTAACACACGATAAGGACCGCGCTTCGGTTTGGCTAGAATCCTGTTAACCATGTCGTTGATGACGAAAAACCCATTAAAGCTATCTAAATCGTGCTATCTAAATGTGTTTATAGATTGGACCATGTTGCTGACGTGTAGGACAGATCGGCCGATTCTGAGCGTTATACTGTAGGTAACTGCGAAGTGGAAACAGAAATGCCCAATCGTCCATCGTTATTGCAGTTTCAGTGCGTAATCGGACTAGTTCGCCAGGGAGCCGTAGACATTCGCCAAATACCATTTCAGTGAAACTACGTTTGATCGGCTTACGAGGTCTTGTACGCATTGATAGGAGTACTTTCGGTAAAGCCGCAAGCCAATTTTTTTCTGGGCTGGCCTTGAGCGTCGCTTTCAGTTCCCGGTGTGGCCTTTCGACGAAACCATTTGCTCTCGGATTGCGAGCCGCGGTCACGAAGTGTTTGACGCCATAGTATTTTAGTAGGGCTGCGAAATCTTCGCCGAGGAACTGTGCGCCACGATCGGTTGTCACTTCAGCAGGAGCACCAAACTGAGCGAACCAATAAAGCATAACTGACAGTGTATTGCTTCATGTCTGGAGGTGGTATGGCCTCATACCATCGAGAGGTGCGATCCCGTTTTGACAGTAGATAGCGTATTTTCTTCACAGAAGGTAAGGTTACCAGATCAACGTGTATGTGCGTGAACCGGACTTTAGGCACTTGGATGACTTGTGGCGCCGTTTTGGTGTGTCTCGTCACTTTGCATTTCTGACATTCCAAACATTGTTTTGACCACTTCTTGGCGTCTCGCCGCATGCCAGGCCAAAAATACGTTCTGGATAGAATTTCCACTGAGGATTCGCCAGATGGATGGCTTATTGAATGGTAAACCTCGAAGATCTTGTGATGGAATTATTCAGGTATAAACAGCCGAGGGCCCTTGCCAGTTATTTTGCACTGCAGTAGAGTTCCATCATAATCAAGTGTTTTCAGGCGATTGACATCAAATGAACGAAGTGATGGATCATCTTGCTGTGCTGCTTGCAATTTTTGAGTACTGACAGGTGAAAGACATAAGATAGAAGCACAGAGTTCTGCAGGACGGCTCAGGGAGTCTGCAACTATGTTTTCTGATCCTTTGAGGTGTGTGACTTCATATTCATACTCGTGTATTCGTGTAAGTTGTGAAGTGACACGTCGTGAATATAAATACTCTTTCTTTCCTCTGAGCATCGGGAGTAGAGGAAGGTGGTCGGTGTTGATCTTGAAATTTCGGCCATCCAGATAGGTATTGATATGTAGGATCGACTGGTAGATTGCAAGTAACTCTTCCCCTAATGTATCATATCGCGTCTCGCGAGGTTGTACTTTTTGCGATTAGAAGGTGATAGGCCGTTGTGTGACATTGATGGACAGTTGAAGTACTGCACCTATGGCAACGTCAGATGCGTCAGTGATCAATTCAAAAGGTTGAGACCAATCAGAAGAATGCAGCATGGTCGCTTTGTATAAGGCCCTTTTGGCATCCTCATAAGCCTGCATGTCGTCCACTTTGAGCTGAATCAGTTATAATTTCTTGACAAAACGGCTTTCTGACACGAGATATTTGTGAAGAGGTGCCAGAATCTTGGCAAAGCAAGGTAAGAATCGAGAATAGTAGTTCATCTTGCCCAAGAATCGTCGTAATGCTCGAACGTTGGTTGGAGGCTGTCGATCTTGAATAGCACAAACCTCAGCACGTAAAGGTGTCATGCCTTTCTCGGAAATTTGATGATCGAGGAATTCAATTGATTTTTGTGAAAAGACACATTTGCAAGTATGTATTAGGTTTTGCGAACCTAGCAACAAATTAGTTCAGGTGTGACCAGAAGGATAAACCAAAGGCAGCATTAACGGAAAGTAAAATCTCATGCACATTCGTTTCGTGCTTACTGGCGACTCATCAGTAGCAGCCGGTATTACGCCCTTTAACCACTATATATTTAATAGAAGAATGTGGAATAATAGGACGGTACAATCTCCTAGACGAATGTGTAAACCTGTAATAGTGAAGCTAACATAATCTGAAGTCAACGACAATACGACTTCAATACTAACTCACACTATATGACGAATGTGTAAACCTGTAATAGTGAAGCTAACATAATCTAAAGTCAACGACAATGCGACTTCAATGCTAACTCACACTATATAATATATATACCGAGTCTGTAAGGATACTAACACTATGGCCATTGTGTTAGTAACTGATACTTTTTTGAAATCGATGAGTACCGGATACTAACACTATGGTTTCCGAGTCGGTACATGATACCAACCTGATGGATATCAATTTATGCTAAAGTTCACCAAAATTGAAAATTACAACAATTTCCGAACACCTGTTACTCCAGTTAAACCATGCACTCTGGCCTTCATCGATATCAGTTATCACATTTCGCGGTAAGCATGACATCATTCAAATCAATATATTACAGTTAAATACTGTTTGTTGCGAAGAACTAATATATATGCAAGTATGTATTAGGTTTGCGAACCTAGTAACAAATTAGTTCAGTTGTGACCAGAAGGATAAACCAAAGGCAGCAAGAACGGAAAGTATAATCTCATGGACATTCGTTTCGTGCTTACTGGCGACTCATCAGTAGGAGCAGGTATTACGCCCTTTAACCACTATATATTTGGTAGAAGAATGTGGAATAATAGGACGGTACAATCTCCTAGACGAATGTGTAAACCTGTAATAGTGAAGCTAACATAATCTGAAGTCAACGACAATACAACTTCAATGCTAACCCACACTATATGACGAATGTGTAAACCTGTAATAGTGAAGCTAACATAATCTAAAGTCAACGACAATGCGACTTCAATGCTAACTCACACTATATAATATATATACCGAGTATGTAAAGGATACTAACACTATGGCCATTGTGTTAGTAACTGATACCTTTTTTGAAATCGATGAGTACCGGATACTAACATTATGGTTTCCGAGTCGGTACATGATACCAACCTGATGGATATAAATTTATGCTAAAGTTCACCCAAATTGAGAATTACAACAATTTCCAAACACCTGTTACTCAAGTTAAACTATACACTCTGGCCTTCATCCATATCAGTTATCACATTTCGCAGTAAGCATAACATCATTCAATTCAATATATTACAGTTAAATACTGTTTGTTGCACAGAACAAATATATATGCAAGTATGTATTATGTTTTGCGAACCTAGTAACAAATTAGTTCAGTTGTGACCAGAAGGATAAACCAAAGGCAGCATGAACGGAAAGTATAATCTCGTGCACATTCGTTTCGTGCTTACTGGCGACTCATCAGTAGGAGCCGGTATTACGCCCTTTAACCACTATATATTTGGAAGAAGAATGTGGAATAATAGGACGGTACAATCACCTAGACGAATGTGTAAACCTGTGATAGTGAAGCTAACATAATCTGAAGTCAACGACAATACGACTTCAATGCTAACTCACACTATATGACGAATGTGTAGACCTGTAATAGTGAAGCTAACATAATCTGAAGTCAACGACAATACGACTTCAATGCTAACTCACACTATATAATATATATACGGAGTCTGTAAAGGATACTAACACTATGGCCATTGTGTTTGTAACTGATACCTTTTTTGAAATCGATGAGTACCGGATACTAACACTATGGTTTCCGAGTCGGTACATGATACCAACCTGATGTATATAAATTTATGCTAATGTTCACCCAAATTGAGAATTACAACAATTTCCGAACACCTGTTACTCCAGTTAAACCATACACTCTGGCCTTCATCGATATCAGTTATCACATTTCGCGGTAAGCATGACATCATTCAATTCAATATATTACAGTTAAATACTGTTTGTTGCGAAGAACTAATATATATGCAAGTATGTATTAGGTTTTGCGAACCTAGCAACAAATTAGTTCAGTTATATAGTGGTTAAAGAGCGCAATAGCGGCTCCTACTGATGAGTCGCCAGTAGGCAAGAAACGAATTTGCATGAGATTATACTTTCCGTTCATGCTGCCTTTGGTTTATCCTTCTGGTCACAACTGAACTAATTTGTTACTAGGTTCGCAAAACCTAATACATACTTGCATATATATTAGTTCTTCGCAACAAACAGTATTTAACTGTAATATATTGAATTGAATGATGTCATGCTTACCGCGAAATGTGATAACTGATATCGATGAAGGCCAGAGTGTATGGTTTAACTGGAGTAACAGGTGTTCGGAAATTGTTGT
>JAQBSW010002347.1:0-105363 GCA_029291075.1 Eudiplozoon nipponicum
TTGATCTAATCTCGGAGTCAGCCATCGATGTTAGAACATGTTTTTCCATCTTTTTCAAAATTGCATTAATTCTTGATTCGATGTTCGTTGAATCATCTTTCTGTTTGATGTCATGCTTAAATTTAGATTGATCATTTATTATATCGTTCATGGCCTTCCTGTAAGCGTCGGCTTCAAGTATAACAATTCCTGATCCTTTGTCGGGTGTAGCAAGTCGTATGGATTTGTCTGATTGGAGTTTTCTGAGTTCGTCTATGTGCTGTTTTGTGATGATTTGGCTGCCTTTGAATTCCTTCTTGTATTGTTCTAGTGCGCTTACTATCTCAGCTTTCAGTCCTTGTCCATTGAATGCATGTGGGGCGGTGTCTTTCGTTAAGTCATTGTAGAAATTTTCCGTTCCAGCCTGAATGTCAATAATGTCACGTTCACTTAGGTTTTTCTTGACTACGCAGAATTTTGCTCCTAAGGAGAGTAATTCTTTCTGGTGTTTTGACAAGATCACTTTTGAATAATTGTGAATAAAAGCGTCTGGGTTCGTAGGAAATTTTGATTGCGTAGGAAATTTGTCCAGGTCTCTCGTGAGGTCCTTGGTTTCTTTGTCCGCTGTTATTTTCATCAGTGTTTCTATCTTCTTTGTGAAAGCGGTGTATTCGCCGTCGTTCAGTCTTGCAATTTGACAACCCAGTGATTGAATGATGCTCTCAGCATCTTGCAGTTTTGATTGGTTGTCCTCGATACCATTGAGCAATAAGCGACTTATAAGTTTATTCGTCGGTTTTTGGTTATTTCTTCTGCACTGCTTGAGGAATCGTTTTGGCACAACATCTGATTCTAAACACGATTTGAAGAACTTAATTCTTTCTAGAAGTTTGGCACACGTACAGTTGGCTGCAATATAAGTGTTTAGTTATTTACGGGTAAAAGGCTGACCCCGCTCTTTGATAATCTTTATAATGTTCATTCCTTTTTAATTTAACACAGTATTCTTATATTTAGGTAAACACAAATAACAAAGTAGATAAAGGCCATTTATTTCGTGAATACTAATCATCTCTTATACAATCATACATATATATTGATTATGCTAGTGGTAACAAATCTGACTCGTTTTTACTGCTGTTTCTTGTTTTGGCTAGTTGGTGAGTGTATGTAAAGGTCATTCACGCAGTATTGCAAAGTGATGCCTGAGATCTGGTCATTATTGTTTTGATGGCTTGAGAATTAACCATTTGTAGGCATTGTTCACTGTTACATATAAAAGTGCTATTTTTCCCAATATAGTTGATCGTTTCAACTTGCTGCGCAACAATAATCTACTAGTATCCAGTCAAGAACAAACAGGCCCTCGACTAGAATCAACAAACACACAATCGGATTGGCAACAAACTGCAGTGGAAGTAACAGAGGCGCATACGATGCACAGAAGTTCCAAACAATTGAGTGTTTAACACTGTAATTCACACTGGCGCTGTTACCATGTGCAAACGACAACTTTGCGCAACGAGGTGAAACGATCAACTATACTGGGAAAAATAGCACTTGTATATGTAACAGTGAACAATGCGCACAAATGGTTAATTCTCAAGCTATCAAAACAATAATGACCAGATCTCAGACATCACTTTGCAATACTGCGAGAATGACCTTTACATGCAAACACGCATCACACACAAACACAAACGCATACACACTCACCAACTAGTCAAAACAAGAAACAGCAGTAAAAACGAGTCAGATTTGTTACCACTAGCATAATCAATTGAAAACCCAAAATGTATAAATATGTATGATTGTATAAGAGATGATTAGTATTCACGAAATAAATGGCCTTTATCCACTTTGTTATTTGTGTTTTCCTAATTATAGAATACTGTATGTTAATTAAAACAGCATGGATATCGCCTTATATATATATATATATATATATATATATATATATATATATATATATATATATATATATATATATATATACAAAATACGCAATCAATGCTGCATAACAAAGCATTTAAAAAATAATCAAATCATGGAACAACCACGAATTCCTGATATTCCATATTGACATAATGCAAGGAATACAGATAATACAGATATTTTAGTTGGCTATTCGTTATATTGGCACTTGTTCCTATACCGTAAACGAACTTCTTTTTTTTATCCATCTACTAATTCGCAATTTCGTACATATTGGTGGCTGGGATTTCAGAACTTAAATTTGTTGGTCAACAGGTTTATAGTTGATGGCACTTATGGCGAAGTGACGTGAGCAGAAGCATTGCGGCTTTCGTAATTCTGTACCGTTTTAAAGGTGAACATGAATGTTCACTCTAACGTCTACTAGCGCGTTAAATTTTTCCTTGCATGGTTATGTAATATGCAATATTTATTGACATTTTTGTACCCGTTCACTTAGGCTATTTGAATGAGTTTAGCCAGGTTATCTGCTTGTAATGATTCACTCCGTTCGATTTCCGCTACTCATTTTGTTCGACTATTATTGGGCGTTATATCTGCGTATTTTGCATAATCCGTTTTCTCACCTATCTGGTCTACTTTATCTTCTCCGGAACAAACTATCTGACAGACGTGAGTTGGGCAGTGGTGCTAGCGGTTGGCAGTTGGGCGGCGCTGTGACTCCGAAATTTCTTCGTGTTTCCAACAACGAGGCAAGACCGGATAAATTTGAGGCCTACGAAAGCGATCAAGACAGCCAGAAACATAATCAACTAAATGCAGATCACACCGATTCAGGCGGTCCTTCTGCATCAGGTTACTACATGTCTGCTTATGTTACTGTGCCGCGTGAGTCCGGCGTTTTTATTTCTGATCGAGGCAGTAAAGCTGTGTGGTGGGTCTCGACAGATGCTCCTTCTGGCGGAGCTGATATCTCGTCGACTTTTTCTTCGGTGTCTGGTAAGCAAATCTTTGTTGTGTTCCAGAGTTTGCAAGCTTCCGTGAGGCTAACAACTCTTTCAATGTTTAGTTCTGAATTTCTAACTATTCATTTCTGTCTATTTATCTTTGCGCACACGCTTTCAACTTCTCTCTATTTTTTTATTACTAAGTAACAGATTAAATAGCTTTTTCTGCTTTTTAAATTCATAGGCAGTAATTATTTGTCAGTGGTTTGAAATTATTATAGTTACAAAGCAGAATAAAAAAATTATGCATTCATGGAAATTTTAAATTAGTTTAAGATCCTGTTCCGTAAATTTTGTCTTTTCTCCTCTGCCACGAATGAAGATACCAACGACTTACTCGCGAACTCTGGCGGTGCCGGTCCTGCCGCTTCCTTATTTGCGGCCAATAGCGGGTCCGCCGGATCAGGTGCTGGTCTTGCCGACTTCGGAACTGACACGGCATCTGCAGCAGAGTCCAGCTTAGATGCAATAAATGGTCCAAATGGGGGCCTGTTAGTGATTGGGGCACAGTGCTCTCAAATGCCGCAGCGAATGCGTCGATCTATTGCCCATCGTGGTTGTGTGCCGAAACAACTTACGGATCCGAAAGGCATTGCTGTTACTTTAAATGTAAGTTTGTATTTGCCGTATCGGGCATAGTGTACTTAGTAATAGTATCTTGTCATGTAGGACTGGTTGGAAATGCCAAGATCAGAATAAACAACGGGTAAATTTTCATGTTAGCTTGTGTTTGATGCTTACCGGCGACAAGTCAGTAGTAGCCGGCAATATGATAAAAGGCACGTGGGGCATAGTATGCGGATGTGAATAGAAAATGTACACGATTTTTAAATTAATGTAGTTTACTAACCATGCCAAATTTTGCACGTGTTAACAATTCGGCATTTTATGAAGCGTTTGGTTATTTTTATTGTTTCGCCATTGTAAACTGTAAATAGATTGGGTAAGCACGAAACGAATGTGCATGAGATTATACTTTCCGTTCATGCTGTCTTCGGTTTATCCTTCTGGTCACAACTGAACTAATTTGTTACTAGGTTCGCAACACCTAATACATACTTGCATATATATTAGCTCTTCGCAGCAAACAGTATTTAACTGTAATATATTGAATTGAATGATGTCATGCTTACCACGAAATGTGATAACTGATATCGATCAAGGCCAGAGTGTATGGATTTACTGGAGTAACAGGTGTTCAGAAATTGTTGTAATTCTCAATTTCGGTGAACTTTAGCATAAATTGATATCCATCAGGTTGGTATCATGTACCGACTCGGAAACCATAGTGTTAGTACCATGTACCTCTTCGGTACAATAATGTTGGTATCGGTTACTAACACAATAGCCATAGTGTTAGTATCCTTTACAGACTCGGTATATATATTATATAGTGTGAGTTAGCGTTGAAGTCGCATTGTCGTAGACTTTATATGATGTTATCTTCACTATTGCAGGTTTACACATTCGTCTAGGAGATTGTACCGTCCTATTATTCCACATTCTTCGACCAAATATATAGTGGTTAAAGGGCGTAATACCGGCTCCTACTGATGGGTCGCCAGTAAGCACGAAACGAATGTGCATGAAATTATACTTTCCGTTCATGCTGCCTTTGGTTTATCCTTCTGGTTACAACAGAACTAATTTGTTACTAGGTTCGCAACAACTAATACATACTTGAATAGATTGGGTTGTTGTACAGTATTAGTAATTAATGCCTAGATTTGCTAGTTACTGATCTCACAAGTCTCCATTTTATAGATCCTACTGTGTGACTACTGTGGACATTTCTAGGATGCATTCTTTAAATAATTTTACTTTTGATGGCTGTTTATAATAAATTTACTCATATTTTTGACTATATATATATATATATATATATATATTCTTGGTTTTCATTTAATATTTGGGTGTCAAAATAAGACTCGGTTTTGTATTTCTTGTTTTGGCTGATTGGTAAAAGGTATTACAAAGTTTGTGTCACCAAGAATGGCAGTGCCTGTTTTGCATGTAAAGGTCATTCTCGCTGTATTGCAAAGTGATGTCTGAGATCTGGTCATTATTGTATTGATGGCTTGAGAATTAACCATCTGTGCGCATTGTTCGCTGTTACGTGTACGAGTGCTATTTTTTCGAGTGTAGTCTTTCGTTTCACCTTTTTGCGCAAATTTGTGTTCTTCACTTGATAACAGCGCAAGTGCGGATTGCAGTGTTGAACGCTCATATTGTTTGGAAATTTCTGTCATCGTATGTGCATCTGTTTTTTCCTCTTCAGTTTGTTGCCAATCTGATTGAATGTTTGTTGATTATCGTCGAGGGCCTGTTCAGTCTTATGTTTATATATATATATATATATATATATATATATATATATATATATATATAAAACAAAGAAGACCAGTTTTGTCCTTACTGAGCTCTTATCGACTATTTGCCATAATTGCTATGACCATCGCTTGAATTTGTGCACATTTGCTTCGGAAACTTGCATTTCATCCACTGTGTCATTCAAGCCTTTTATTTTTTGGCAGTCTTTCCCTTAGGTTGATCCCATTTGACATCGTTTTCGACCCAAAGTTCCAAATGGCAACTTCCGGTCTGTGATGATATAATGGATACTTTACCATTCGAGGAAGTTCTAATGATTTTCAAATTTATGGCCTTATTTTGGTAGATACTTTGTCAGTATATAAGTTACACTGTTAACGACTACAAATGCATTTTATCCACTTGACTGAGCACTCATCACTAGTGGCCGAGTATCAAATTCGTGAACGTTTGGCTCTTATGTTTGTTCATCTCCTCCACTAAGTCAATGATGCCGCTCATTTTAAGCAATCTTTTCAATTTTATATTAACCTAGGCTTTTGGCCTGTCTTTCCTTCAGGTGGATCATTTTAAATATAGCTTTCGACCTGGTTAATCATTATAAGTTTTACAATATGCCACTTGGCCGAATGATAGTGATTTAAACTATTTATTTTTGATTTATGATATGGTTTAGTTAAATAAATACATGCACTTACACATGCACACACAAATATGTATGTAATCTAGATTAAATTGAATTAACATAAGTTAGCCAATGCAACTCCTCCGCTTTAATCGTTTCGTCCTTGATTTAGGACCTCCTTAGTAGAAGGCTAAACTGCCGTGTCTGTGGATGGAATCCTAGAAAATTTGTTTTTAATAAGTCAACTAATTCTCTAAACCACAGAAATCGCACATTGCGTGCAGTTCTTTGAATTGTATTCGAATCTATGGTTTTGGTCATCGTGGGTTGCACAATCTAAATTATTTCTAGCTAGCTAGCTTTGATCTGTCAGTATAAACGGTCAATGTCTCTTTGAGTAGTGATATTGTATTAAAGTATTATGGCATAATTTGATGCGTTATTGTTAGTATAATTTATAAATAGCATTGGAGATTTTTTTTAATGGGTTGCGGAGTGCGAGCGTCATAGTGAAGCATGTCACGAGTTGCGACCGTGGATTGTCGCTTTGCTTTATCCGTTTCGCAATGATCCGATTGATCCCCATTTCGAATTGCACATTGAGTCCCTCATCGTTGTGACTGGGTGCTGATTCGCCCCTTTCCTCCGAAGGCTTCAACATATGTCGTACTAATCCTTGGAAATGAGGTACGATCTACCAAGATTAGAGCGTACCTCATTTCCACTGGCTAGCATGAACGATGTTGAAGTCTTCGAATGTCGAGTCAGCCCCCAGCAACCACGAAGACGAACTCAATGCGTAATTGGGAAACTGGGTCAATCGGATCTTTGCGAAACTGATAGTGCAAAGCGACAACCCACGATCACAAATCGTGCGATGCTTCATAGAATACGAGACTAAGGTGAGCTCACTCTTTCGATCGGTTTCGTCCTTATCGAGCATTCCCAAGTACAAGGTGGAATTTTTGTGGCTGGGAATTAGACCCGGAAACATTTATTTCAATAACAAACAATGTATTGCCCTTTTCACGGAATCATTTCAGTGATTGATATTTAATTTCGGTGTTGACTTCCTGGAACGTGAGGTCGATAGCGATACCCACGGGTTACGATTAACCAAGACTATAAGTTGATGGTGAAACAAGCTAAATTCCACTTAATGTGTAGCTTCCGTGGCTTAGTGGATAAATCGCACGACCCAGTATCAAATGCTTCTAGATTCGATCCATTAGCGCGACATTTCTGGCTACTAATGAGCAGTGCCCGATAAAGACAGAGCCCGGTCGGTAGAAGATTTTTTATTTGTCACCTGGTGCAATTATTTGGGTGAGGAATATGGGATAATAGGACGGTAAAATCTCCTAGACGAATGTGTAAACCTGCAGTAGTGAAGCTAACATTATATAAAGTCTCGACAATGCGACTTCTACGCTAACTCACTATATATATATATATATATATATATATATATATATATATATATATATATATATACCGAGTCTGTAAAGGATACTAATACCAACATTATAGTACCGAAAAGATACATGGTAATAACACTTTGGTTTCCGAGTCCGTACATGGTAACAACATGATGGATATCAATGTATGCTACAGTTCACCGAATTTGAGAACTATAGCGTACATTGATATCCATCATGTCGGTACTATGTACCGACTCGTAAACCATAGTGTTAGTACCATGTACCTTTTCGGTACTATAATGTTGGTATCGGTTACTAACACAATGGCCATAGTGTTAGTATCCTTTAC
This sequence comes from Eudiplozoon nipponicum, assembly GCA_029291075.1. Lineage (NCBI taxonomy): Eukaryota > Metazoa > Platyhelminthes > Monogenea > Mazocraeidea > Diplozoidae > Eudiplozoon > Eudiplozoon nipponicum. Next base: position 7,648 of record JAQBSW010002347.1, read on the forward strand.
AAACTCGGTATATATATTATATATAGTGAGTTAGCGTAGAAGTCGCATTGTCGAGACTTTATATAATGTTAGCTTCACTACTGCAGGTTTGCACATTCGTCTAGGAGATTGTACCGTCCCATTATCCCACATTCCTCACCCAAATATATAGTGGTTAAAGGACGTAATACCGGCTCCTACTGATGAGTAACCAGTAAGCACGAAAAGAATGTGCATGAGATTATACTTTCCGTTCATGCTGTCTTTGGTTTATTCTTCTGGTCACAACTGAACTTTTGTTACTAGGTTCGCAACACCTAATACATACTTACTATATATATATATATATATATATATATATATCTCTATATATATATATATATATATATATATTAGTTCTCTGCAACAAACAGTATTTACCTGGTGCAATATTTGGTTTATACTGAAAACATATACATATAATTCAGCCTTGTTATTCACTTTCTAACTCATTAGCTTTACTCGTGATATCATAGTATCTAACTTATTGTACCAGGTCGTGCATTCTAACTCTGAATAATGTACTTTTTGTTATTTTTTCTATGATACTTATAAGTTGAATTTTGTGATTCAAATTCATTTTAATTTTTATTTGCTTCAAAATCATCTCAAAAGTACGAAATCTACCTGATCGACGATAGGGCTCTTTGGCGCTTCAACCTGAGACAGCGCGCCAATTTACCAGTTTCCATGCGAACTCATGATAAAAATGACGGAAATTCCTCCTCAACTCTAGGTGATAGCATCAGAGAGTCTAAGGAGCAAGATAAAGCAGTTGAGCTGATTTTGGGTGGGCCTGGCGGCTCCTGGCTTCCGCTGCCATGTGAGGCTGGACTACCTGCACGTAATGTCCAGCTTCAAGATCCCAGCAGCCTGGTTTACAGTCCTTTGGATGATGCTCTATTCATTGTCGATGGAAGTTTCGTGTATCGTCTGCATTTGACAAGTTTAACAGTTACTCTAGAGATCGGCCAACTTCCAGGTTGCACGAATATCAGTCCTCCTGTAAAACAGTCTGTTAATTCGCCTCGTCAGATGCCACATCGTCAACGAGGAAATGATTTCATGCAGCATTCTGCACGAAAAATACGTCAGGATGGTGCTAGATGGAGTGACTTAAGTAGTCGAAAATCTGTCAGGTTTGTCACATTTTTTAATGTTTTTTTTTAAATAAATTTGTTTTTATCATAATTTATTGCGATATTTTATTTATTTAAATATTCATTCAATTAAACAAGAACTGATTGCATGAATGTTGACAATAATTTATAAACTAAGTTTGCATACTTGAGATGGAAATAATTTTAACCATTTATACGACATAGAAAAACAACCTCTGTACACAAGTACAAACGCGTCTCGATCTTCTATTGTTGTCACGACTGCACGACACCAAATTAACTAACAAAAATCAAACCGCATCTCGCAGATTCGAATAAATGACACTTAACCGGTTTATCGGCTGCGCAATATCTTTGTGGTTTTCGCTGCACATATGATTTATTGAACTATGCAAACACTCACCCCTCTCGGGTGAAGATTACAAGTTGACTGAATTGAAATACACGACAGTCCCACTTTTTTATAATCAGTCGCATATCATAACAAAAAAACTGCCGTTATGCTCATGTACTTATTTGTTTTGGCCTTCCATACTCACCAGCACAGCACGATGGTAAGCCAGCTAACTCTGATTCTAAAAATACTTTCTTCGACGTTTTTCGACAAAATAATGCTTACTGAACAGTCTCGAGCTATACGCGTTGAATTTGTGTGCACCGGCGCGCAGTATAAAGCAGTCGTCTTGTCTGCTGCTTCTTGCAGCGTCGATAAGCCGAAAAAAAGCTAATTTTGGATTAGCCTGATTTAGAGGCCCCCAGGTTGTGAGGCTCTGTGCGGTTCTGCGGAAGAAACAAAATCGTCGGCTGCAAGTCGGTTAGTAGATGCAGAGTGTGCTAACTTGAATCCTTCAATCAGAGTTGTTTACTGCCATATAGGCCTCGCTGTTTCTACAGTAGATGTTCTAAAATGCCGTGTCCCGGAAATAAGTGTGAGTTTGGCGATTGGCAACTCTGCCGTTTTTGCATTGATGCACAGCACACGCCATAATAAAGATGGTGAACATCCACTGCATGCGGCCGATCGTATTTCGTCCAAATACCTGTACACTGGTAATGAATAGAAGCGTGAAAGAAGCATTCAGATATGCCTAGGTTTTCGCTGTGTTTCATGTGTGTACAGCTGTCGAGTATCCAACACCATCTCGAATGCTATAAAGTAAAAACCTGAGCGGCCTCGTTGTTTCTTGCAGCTATATAACTTGTTTGCTATCTCTGTAAACACCAAAGGTATTTAGCAGACGGCATCTGATAAAAAAAACTGAGAGTTTGCTGCAAGCCTCGCAGCGGATCAAGTTTAGTGGAAGCGTGGCGCTGTGGCGCCTAATTACACATTAAGTGAGACTATGACTTCTACCATCTTAAATGGCTTCAACTATATATTAGGCGTTGCGCACTTGGTAACAAATTAGTTCCAATATGATAAACCAAAGTCAGCATGAACGGAAGGTATAATCTCATGTGCAAATTCGTTTCTTGCTTACTGGCGACTCATTAGTAGGAGCTGGTATGCGCCCTACACCTATATATTCTGATGAGAAATGTTTGAAAATTGTACGGTACAATCTCCCATACAAATGTGTAAACCTGCAGTAGTGGAGCTAACTTCATATTAGGTCTTCTACACTGCGAATGCAAAGCCAACTCACTTTATATAATGCACATCGAGCCTGTAAATGGTATTAACACTATGGTTGCTGAGTCGGTATCAGTTACTTACCATATGTTTGCCGAGTCGGTGCATGGTACCAATACAATTGATTTCAAGATATGATAAATTTAACCAAAATTGAAAATTACAACTACTTCTGAACATTTGTTGCTGACATTTAGCCAGTCACTGTTGTTACCATCAGCAGAAGGTTTCGCGACGTCAAGAGGAACGAACTAGGCCAAGGCAGACATCATTTTGATCGAGAATGGGATGTGTGTATGAAATTCATGCACTTCGTTGCACTCTTGAGCGCAATAAATGTCTCTGCGGAGTTCGTCTTCCTTTTATGCCATTGAAAAACATCAGCTAAGTCGAGGTAAGCCTGGCGACTACCTCTACCAAGCATAACCGGCCTTAAAATATTGCGTCACAAAGAATTTTGCTTTTCAGATTTATTCATTGCAGTTTGATCCTCGCTAGTCAGTTTGCCGTCGTATTCTGATGATGATCATGGAAGGTCGAAACGCGTCAGTACGTGTGACTGACGGCAGTTTTGCTATGTTGTTCGACGACTGGTTAAATACAATTGGATTGGTGTTTACTTCAAACTCGCAAACTTGATTTAAAGATTGATAAGCAGCTGAGTGGTTCAGGAGAGTAACGATGGTGAACTGATTACACCAGTGTTATAACGCATAGAGGCGACGGGTGCATGAATTTCACCGACGTATCCCATTCTCCGTCGAAACTCTGCCTAGGTTGACTTAGTTTGCTTCTATTGCCCCTGACAGCAATGACCAACTTTGAGGCATTATGGTGCAAATGAAAACTACAATATTAGACAAGAATGTCAGTGTCACATTTTTGTGGCAATCTTTCACTCGACAAAGCTGTATTTCTTTATTGAATCTGATCCAATGAACTCGTGCAAAACTTTTGATAACGTTTTCGAAAGATTAATTTATTTCGTATTTCCGGTTTTGTCCAATAAATACATGTATGTTAGATTCTCGTATCGATAATTGTGTATATGCATAATAATATTTGTTTGTACATTTTTTTCTATTGTTTTGTTTACCATTGAAACAGAAAACCTGCCCAATTTTCATCAGCTGAATACTCACCCACGTCGGTTAGTCGTAAGTCGGCTCGTGATCGGGCCACGAATATTCAAGTCGCCTCTGAAACTGAATCGCAACGAGCAGATGCATCTTCACGATTTGTGCATGAACAGACCGAGGAATCTGTGACCATGATTGCTCCACGATTAGCCTGGCAACACGCTCTATCCGAAGTGCGCGGTGTTGCTGTATCACCACATGGTGACTTGTTCATTGCGGAACCGAAGTGTGTTTGGGTTCGTAAGGCCGATGGTCGGCTGTACCATGTGGCGGGCACTGAATGTCCCGCTTACTCAGATGATAGTGAAGAAAACGAAGCTTCTATTAGTGTAAGCAACGACAGACCAGAGTTTATGTCAAATGGCGCGGATGGTCAACCGTCATCTCCTTTGGCTACGAACGTTCGATTTACTAGTATTACGGCCATTGCAGTTACCGTTTATGGGGAATTGATTGTCGCTGATGATGGACAGGCTTTAGTAAGTTAAAGACCAAGGCGTTATGTCGAGTCAGACTTGATGATTTTGTAAAAACGTAAAGTAGTCAGCTGGACGACCAGCTGAGCCTGGCTTATCTTATCAATAGAATCACCTTAAAGCTAGCCTTATGGTAAAAGAGTTGTACTCTTTCAGACATGAATTCTAATGTTCCTTTCATTTCTGCCTAAAGTTGGCATCATTTTTATGCCAAAATGCACAATCTTTGGGGCAAGTATGGCGGAAAGCAACTGGTCACGCTACATCATTTAAACCGAAGATTAACTTTTGCTATCGTTTTCACTGTGCTTTACCTGATGCTTTTGTTGGTCCTTTAGCTCCAGTCCCTTGAAGTAATTGTGATATTGGGATTTCGGCTCTCTGCTTATGTATGCAAATGTTTGTGTATACATGTTTAATTTACATTCATAATGTTGGTTTTTAAATAGATTGGGGCTGATTGACTACTGTCGTTGTTATTAATGATAATTGTGAAGCTAAGCATCGGTTATGATGTAATACAGGAGTACTCTTGTGAGATTTTTACGACTTCGTGTTGGTAGGATTTTGGCACTAAGTTCATATGTGTTTTTAAAATATGATGTTTACTTCGCATCGGAAATATAATTTTAAGTTTCTGACTTCAATTTATCCAAACGGCAGAATTTTGTCATGCTCACTTTGTGTCCTAGTTTAGTAATGTGCTTTGTTATTCCTGACTTACTCGGCTACTTGCTATACCAAATGCAGCCAACAGCCATTGATACCACAGAGAAGTTGCCTACTTTGAATTACCCGTAGAATTCTACCTAAATTACATTATTTAGTAAATTTTAACATTATAAACATGGAATTGTAGCCTTACATTTCTTGGGTGCATAAAAAAATAGTTGAAACAAAGTTTTATTTGTTCAAATTTCTCATTATAAATTACAGCTCTTAACTGGCGCCAAGTCTTTTTTAGATTTACTTTTCGGTGATTATAATTGCTGCAAGCCACAATATGAGCGATCAGATTTGTGAAAAACACGTATTAGGCCGTAGCTTGTTTGTCGACCTGCGCAAAAAATTCAAGAAAATAGCAGTATAGTTAAACAATCTTCGATTGCGTGGGTGGTGGTAATAATTTTTTTAAAATCACGTTTGCGAGCTTGAAGTAAACACCAATCCCGTTGTATTTAACCAGTCGTCGAAAAACAGCAAAACTATCGTCATTCACTGTGACTGTCGGTAATTTTGTTATGTTGTTCGACGACTAGATAAATACAATGGGATTGGTGTTTACTTCAAGCTCGCAAATTTTATTTAAAGAAGAGAGCATTATGTACCAGGTATACGTACTTGTTTGTAAAAAACACGAATATATGTTAGAAAATTATTGATTGCAAGGATGGTTGGTAACAATTCTTTAAATCAAGTTTGCGAGTTTGAGATAAACACCAATCCCATTGTATCTAGTTTCACGATTACACCCGTTGCTCACCTAATAGTCCGTCAATTGATGTAGGACGAGTAAACGATGCAATCCTCTATATTGATGTTTATTAAAGCAATATTATAGTCAGATTCAAATATAAGCATCTACAGTGTGATATCAAATTATGCACGCATGTCTGGAAGACTGAATTGTACACTTAATCAACATTTCTGGACAAAATACGGTGAATTTATGGCGTGTTGCCTAATCCTGCTTATGCGTAGTCAGTAAGTATATCAGGAATACTTTATTTTGATTAGTAATGTAGCCAATGCTGATATACGCATATCGACTGGTACTTTATGACCTTAATTTTTGCTATCTTCACCTAGTCAAAGGCACTAATGTGCAACAAGTTACTTAAACAAAGTTTGTTGTGTGCCTTCGAAAGGCAAGTTGAACTGATATTGAAGTCCAGTACTGTCAGTGTCAAACAAGTTGTGAATGCCAAGGCATGTGTTGTTCTGCCTGACTCTAAAGCTTTTGACTGGAATTGAGAAATCTTAACTAGGTTCTTGTGTTTAGTTCACAAATGTTCAACGGCTTTCATTGGTTGTTTAATCTCCCGTTCTCTCTCTCTCATTCTACCTCACTCTTTCTCTGTCTCTGTCTCTCTCCATCTCCATCACTCTCTCTCTATCTCTCTCTCACACACTCTCTCCATCTCTCTCTATCTATATATCTAGCTTTCGCTTTGTATTAAGTTTTTTTGTAAATATCTTCCTACAGGTGTATCATATACATTATCATCTGCCACAGCCAGTGGGTGACAAAGAGCATTATCACGTGCTTTCCGCAGAGTCGGAGGAGGTCTATGAGTTCGACAAAAGTGGTCGGCTAGTAGAGACACGCAACTCAGTTACAATGTCGCAGATACACCAGTTTGAGTACCACATGCTCGGCAGAATCTCCAGCATTGTGGGCAACACGAATGAGATAAGATTTCGCGTGCATCGAGACACTGGCGGAAAAGTGCTACGTTTTGAATCACCTGCAGGTAGGTCTCAGTTCATAATGGGGCTATGTTGTTTTGATTAATATTCCGTTGAAGAAATATTAAATTTCAATCGAAGTCTAGACGTCAGTGTTTACAAGGAAGCTTATCAGCAACGAGGGAGTACTGCCACGACTACTTAGTTGCATGCTGAATGTTAATTCATCTATACGAGGTGGTACTACGCCTCGAGGCTACTAGATAGTTTTTTTTAATTTTGGTTGCGGCAAAGAGTGGATTCAGTTCATGAGTAATACAGGTATTAAATAAACATCTGGAGAATGCAGGTATTAGTCATTCACCATGTGACTACAATCCAATCACAAGGCAGATTTATATGGCACGAGCTGCAAACTTCCATAGCACAGTAGTTGTATTCTCTAGAAATCTGTTGTAATCCTGACATGAACTGACTCAAAACTTAAAAAATATGGTCAAAAAAGCTCCATTCTCATCCGGCGCAATTATCTTGTAAAAACTAGCATACTTTCCCGGCGCACCTAGAAGAAAAACATTTCTTTTATGACGGGAAGGTACTACTACGGCCACAGTCATCAGAATGAGTAATCCAGTTGGCGCATGCAGACTATACTGTAGAAGTTGTACAGACCCTAAACCCGTTAGTTTTTGAAATAAGAAAGTTCAATTTCATAGAGGTATGCGATTTATTGCCAGTTTTGTAGGTAGTAGTGTTGTGTTGAGCGATCAGTTTAGAGAGCTCTGTTTCAAGGAGACCAGAGATGTAAGCACGATAATCTCTGTGTGTAGACATATCTGACAAACATCATCGTCATAGGTAAACATTAAGAAAACGCGGCGCGGCAATCCTCCGATCCATATAGATTAGCCAAATATATTGTCAGTTTAAGATGTCATGACGGCTTCTATCGATCTTGACTCTGGGAAAATAGTCGCACGTGCCTTTGAAATAGAAACGCTGTCATTCTCTTGTTGTGTCCCTAAGTGCTATTAAAAAACCTATGATTTGCGTCTTCAACACGGTGGGCAACCAAAGCTCCTGGTCTGCACTTGATAAATCCGCTTTCGCGTACAGGAATAGAAACGAAGGCTTTTACTGACGTTAGCAGTTACTATTCTTCAGTTTGTGAGGCTAGTGTAGCAATAGCCACCTATGACATCGAGAACGCAACAAGGCTACTATCTAGGGCTAGCTTGAATTCCACAGAATGTCCTCGCAAAATCGCACATATTAAAAAGAAGCAGTCAGCATATTAATGGAAGCAGCCTTCGAGTTTCAAAAGTGAACATAAAATAATAGATAGTTATATTTTGGTTTTACTAAATGGATCCGCTTTATACCAGCAAAATCCTATAAATAATTAATTAAGCATAAAGCATTTGTGTTGGGTTAATCAATATGGCTTCTGACGGATTTGAAAACTTAGTCAGAGTATTAACTGGACAAATGAGCACCTCAATTGCGGAGATAGGAATAAATAAGTCTCAGCTGGATGACACTTATAATAAATTCTGAGGGAATCCGCATAAACAACGGAACAAATATAGGTGAAGTCAACAAGTAGATTATCGAAGGTTAAGTAAATGCCAATCTATATCCTCTACTGCCTGGTGAAAGTCCTTATAGAAGTCTGCAGTTTTAGCGGACAAATTGGAGGATGTGCTCGACCTTCTACTGACTAGCAGATTAGGCTTCGTTGCGTGACGGCTGAAGTTGCCACCATGTTCAGTATATTATGCGTCACTAAGGCTGTCCCTCACGCAATATACGCATGGAGTTTCATTCTCGAAATCCTTCTTTTTTACAATATCTTCGTATGCGAATAACTTTATATTCTTTCAGCTTTCTGTGCGAAAGAGGAAAAATAGAATAACAACCAGAGGCGACGTCGTCCCTGTTGAATTTGTTGCAGATTATGTAATCTAACGAAATGTGATCCAATATTTCATGAAAATTGCTTCTCTCCACAATATGCAGCCACAATAAAGTAAAGAGGTCTTTTAAATAGCACCTGTTTAATTTTATGTCCTATTGCTTTGAAAATGAAGGAGTGTCATTCACGGCAATAAAATTGTAATAATTGTTCGATTTATTGAACATCTCACCTGTGAAACAATAATGAGTGTCTGTTTAGCGTTGATATTTGATGCATAAAAGAATTTCAGTACCGAGTTTGACATTTTCTCAGCTTCAATCTACATGTTTTAATAGTGTTCTACGGATGACAACTAAGTCACACTTCTCGTTCAGTTATTAGATAAGTGCACAAATATTTATCTTACCATTGTATGCACATTCAAACCAATTCTGACCCATGAAAATTGTTTATCAATCTCTCTCTCTCACTCAGATACACAAAAAGACCATACAATTGGTGACTGTTTCATATCTAGTAAAAAGTCAATGCAACCCATGTTCAATTTTTTAAATCAAGTTTGCGAGCTTGAAGTAAACACCAATCCCATTGTATTTAACCAGTCGTCGAACAGCATAACAAAACTACCGCTGCAGCCGCAACGCAACGATGACGCGTTTCGACCTTCTATGTTATGCTCGACGACTGGTTCGCCACAATGGGATTGGTGCCACTTCAAGCTCGCCAAACTTGATTTAAAGAATTGTTGGCCAACCGCCAACGCGCAATAAATTATTGTTAAGGTGCGCTGCCTATACATGTTAAATTTATCCTAGAAGTAAAGAGTGAGGGAAAGATTGATAACGAGAGAGACGGATATCCGCTTTCTTGGTAATGAACAAATTATTTAATGTCGAAGTGTTGGTAATGTACTAGCATTTCCATTATGTAATTTAAAATACTATTTACACCAAATTTGCGAACTTGAGTTAAACACGAATGCCATTTTGTTTAATCAGTCGTATTACACAGAAAAATTACAATCAATCTCATTTACTGACGCGTTTCGACCTTCCGTTTCCTCATCCGAGCCCGACTCTAAAAACGGTTTAAACCGTTGTGCATATTTATGTTATGCACAATAAAATATGCAGCACTTATCCCTACTAGTTTCGCACACATTTTACCTAACTGGAAATACCGGCATATTGTCACAAACAACAGTTTTCAGCGTTCACAACACCTATAGAAGTTATACGATTACACAAACTTTGAATGCGCGTGAGGAGATAATTATTTACATCAAGTTTGCGAACGCAGGATAAGCACCAATTCTAGTTTATTTAACCAGTCGCGCGTGGTTTAAATATTCAAATCGTGGTTAGACGCCTAAAATCACATTTTATTATTCTGTATTCTATCCTCGATAGTCTTTTGGTTACGCAGCATTTTCGATTCCTACTCCAGAGTTTCTGTTTGATCTGACATCTCACTCACCCTCACTGACTCTTGCAACAGATTGGTTCGCAACAACGATACGCGTTCTACACGAACATTTCTTGACACTAGGATCTACAATAAATTTTACCATTACGGGTTTCCACTTTATCCTATTTTTAATGTCTGTATCGAAGATCTCCCAGACGGTAGATTAATCAGCCTTGACTATGCAACCGATAATATTCTATCTTTTTAGAATTGAGATTCTGCCCGGACCACCTTGAATAGATTGACAGGCGTTATTTCGTCTTAGTCGGAAATTTGCACCCTCTAAATATATGATACTTTTACAGGATCACCCACCACTCGCTTTAACTATGCGGCTTCAAGGTGAAGATCTGAAAATAATTGACCGGCTTACATATCTTGGTAGCTGTGTAAGTGACTATGGCAATATGAATGACGAGATGAATATGAGAATTTTAAACGCTAGGATAGCATGGTCCAACCTGTGCCACCTATTGAGGAACGCGAGTATGTCACTCTGACTGAAACGTCTTTTGTAGACCGCATCTTTAGTCACGTTTATTTGCAAGTCAAACCTGGTTGTCTAGAGGTAAATAATTTCGATGCCCATAGGCATTGGACCATTGTTGTTCGAGAAGCATAGGCTATATAATTTACAGACAACAATTAAGCAGCGTTCCAATGCCGCATTTTGCGTACGCGGGTAATAGCTGTACACGGGCAGTTACACAAAGATCCGATTTGTCACTATTTCCAATTTTGTTATGTCTTTGATCGGGTTGACTTCTTCTTCGTTCAACTGGAAATGCGGTTCTATCACATCTTTCCATTTCCAGTTGAACGAAGAAGAAGTCAACCCGATCAAAGACAAAACAAAATTGGAAATTGTGATCAATCGGATCTTTGTGTAACTGCCCGTGTACAGCTATTACCCGCGCACGCAAAACGCGGCATTGGAATGCATTGAAGCTAACACACCGCAAAAAAATTTCAAAAAATAATTAAGCAGCGTTGACACTGGCTCCACCAATTTCGTTGGTTGCTTGGTCTCATTTTCCGCTTGCCTTCAATTCGATTGCCCAATAGAGCACTAGTTTTTCCGCAAGTGTCATATAGGCGTAAAAACAAGATGAACAGATCTGCAAATGACAGAACCAGTTAAAGTTAACTATAATTAAATTGAGTCGCTTATGAAAAATCCGTCTCACCAGAATGGGTAACCATACGCGTACGTACGTATGCATGTATGTATGTATGGATGATTATTTGTATGTTTCTATGTATATTTGCATGTAATTATGTATGAATATATTTATAAATATATGTATGTGTTTATGCACTGTGCATGCATGTATGTGTGTATTTATGTATATATGCATATATGCATGTATGTATGTACGTATGTGTTTGTGTATGTATGTATTTATGTATGTATATATGCATGTATGTATGTATGTATGTATGTATGTATGTATGTATGTATGTATGTATGTATGTATGTATGTATGTATGTATGTATGTATGTATGTATGTATGTATGTATGTATGTATGTATGAATGTATATATGTATGTATGTGTGTATGTATTTATGCATGTATGTATGTATGTATGTATGTATGTATGTATGTATGTATGTATGTATGTAGGTATGTATGTATGTATGTATGTATGTATGTATGTATGTATGTATGTATGTATGTATGTATGTATGTATGTATGTATACATGTATGTATGTATGTATGTATGTATGTATGTATGTATGTATGTATGTATGTATGTATGTATGTATGTATGTATGTATGTATGTATGTATGTATGTATGTATGTATGTATGTATGTATGCGTGTATATATGCATACATGTATGTATGTATGTATGTATGTATGTATGTATGTATGTATGTATGTATGTATGTATGTATGTATGTATGTATGTATGTATGTATGTATGTATGTAGGTATGTTGGTATGTTGGTATGTAGGTATGTATGTATGTATTTATGTATTTATGTATGTATGTATGTATGTATGTATGTATGTATGTATTTATGTGTGTATGCATGTATGCATGTATGTATGTATGTATGTATGTATGTATGCATGTATGCATGTATGCATGTATGCATGTATGCATGTATGCATGTATGCATGTATGCATGTATGCATGTATGCATGTATGCATGTATGCATGTATGCATATGCATGTATGCATGTATGCAGGTATGCATGTATGCATGTATGCATATGTATGCATGTATGTATGTATGTATGTATATATGTATGGGTGTTTGTATGTATGTATGTATGAATGTATGTATTCATGTATGTGCGGATGTTTGTATGTATGTATGTATGTGTGTATGTATGTTTGTATGTATGTATGCATGTATGTATATATATTTATATATGTATATATGTATGTGGGCACGTGTGTATTTGTGCATGTATGCATGCAAGTATGTATGTATGTATTTGTATGCCTGAAACATGTCACGTATTCTATGCCAGAGGATTCTTTGCGGATTCCTTTTTTTACACAAAACTTCACTTTGCTATCAATTTCTACTGAAAATTACATAACATTTATTTACTTCTCTATGTTCGGTTAGGTCTTCAATACAATGTGACGTTAACATTGGGAAAGCAAATTGCTGCCCTAACCTCGCCTTTTGGAGGTGCGTGGCGATTCGCCTACACCGACAACGGTCTCATCACGAGCATAGCTCGTCCAGAAGATGCTAAGCAGTCAAACACTGCATCTAGTAGTTCACGAGTAAACGTCAACTCTTCACCAAGCATATCAGCGATGTTACGCCTTGGAATAAGTTCAGATGTGGATCCCTCTCTCATTCAAACTGACAATTTCAACGGTGGTCTGCAGGCAGATGGTGGAATTCTGTTTGAGTACGCTCGATATTATGGTGGTGGCGTCGCTTCTGCCCAACAAGACCGGTCTACTTGGTCTGCGACTGCTTCCTACTTGTCTAGACGAACTAATCAGGCGGAGAGTCAAGATGGAGCAGGACGTCTTGTACGCGTTATCAGTCTCCCTGATGGTGAGTGAGGTATTAATTGAGCTATGTCCAGGAAAATGTAACCCTTGTGTTCAGACGTTTTTTTGCACTAATATACAATCAATTTTGTAATAGGTATAACTGCATATCTTATTAAGCAGAATAATTAACCGTCTGGTTGTTCGGCATATGCATTTTGGTAAATAATATTTGAAGTCGACATAAACAGCTGTTTCTGTTTGATTGCTGGTTTAGGCAAATCTGTTGCCCTAAATAACATTCATAGTTTAACTGCATTAAATGTGCGTATTAATGCCGCTTCAACGTACTTTTGTGCCTTGCGAGAAATTGCATTCCCCTTAAATAGTACGTTTGGGTAAACTGCTTTCTTTTCTGGTCCCAAATACGCCTGCTTCTTTTGATTTCTCATTTAATAATTGACAAAATTAATCGTCTGGGATAGCCATTAAACATTAAATTGTGTGTTGCTTTCGTATCGTTGTTACATTTTGAATCTGGACTGACTAATCTGTTAATTTTGGAAAAATATTCTCGAATTTTTGATAATTTATATTGAAAAGGCACGAAACTGATCTAATGCAAACACTGTACAATCGTTGATTGCCCGAGTGTTGGTGGAATACGATTAAATCCAGCTTGCGATGTTGAGATAAAAACCAATCCACTCTCATTTAGCCAGTCGAACAACATATTTGTGATATTTCAATATTTATTCGTACATTAGATGGTTTTGAATCAAGAAAGTGACATAAATTATTTCACGCGTAGAACTCAATTGCACTCGTTTCTAGTTTTCACAGTCGTCATACTTATTCCTCCTCATTTTTAATTTTCTTTTATTACTTGTATGACTATTTGTCGTGGTTAGGTCAGTCAGTGGTTCTTAGTGATCTTGGTTTAGATACTGCTGCCTATCTCGACGGGGTTGGACCTAGTTCTCGTCTTTGTCAGTCATCAACAGACATCGAGATGGTAGCTGGTGAACAAATGTTCAATTGGTTTTCATTGACTGCAATACAACAGCGACATCAGAACTTACCGAATGCTCGTCCAGTAACGTTACCAGCCGATGTAAATACGAGATCAGGTCTAGGTCTGTATTTCGCTCCTGGTCGTGTGATTTGCACTGATACGGGTACGCATTTAGTTTAACTGTTAATACTATTTTTCTTATTCGATAAATTTCGCACATTGCATTTATTTTTTCGGTTGCCTACCAACATATTTTTGGACAATTATTCCTTCAGGTCGATCCCCGTGGGTATTGATTTTGATCCCATTTTCGAGATGGCATTTCGTCTGTCTTAATCTGGCAGAAAGGGAATGTCCATTTGGAAATTTAGATCGAAAGCCGTACCTAAAAGGATCAACCTGAAGCAAAGGCTGACTGAATTACATACGTTGATATGAAACTGAAAAATGCATACAATGTGTTGATTTAGTGGCGTAGGAGATGATTTGCCTCACTCTAAATCAAATGCTCTTGAGTTCAAATCTCAGCCGCTGTAATTCTAGCTACTACTGGTGTGCGTCTAATTAAAATGAACTCAGTATAGTAGATGGCTTGCATTCTCCTTCTTGTGCAATTCTTTTTTTATTGACATCACACACATCCATATATATATATATATATATATATATATATATATATATATATATATATATATATATATATATATATATATATATATATATATATATATATATATATACTCTCATAATCTGATCTGTCGTAACTTTCTAATTTAGTATCATATCCTGGGTGGTTTAGTGTTAGTTTTTTTATGCCTGATACGGAGTAGCTATTGGGAACCCTTTTCTAAATCGTTATTGACGAGGAAACAGCTAAAGAAAAGTCTAACGTAAAATGTTTGCTAGTATAAAGCTTATCATTACCTGTAATTCGTGGCATCAAAAGCGAAGGGAATGAATTGCGTGAGACTGGTCAAAATTCTCCTGGATTCAAAACCCAAACGCGCGAACTCAGGAAATTATTGATGTTTTCCCAATAAGGACGAAACTGGTCTAACCGAGGATTGCTATTTTTAATTTTATACAGTTTTTAATTTATGCTCACAGTATATATATATATATATATATATATATATATATAAATGGTTGTCTTTATCGTATTCACGTTTTCTTTCGTGAGTGGTCGATTAGCACGCGCAGTTCTGCAATGATCCGATTGTTGTTCATTTCCATGTAAGCGCTGAGGTCGGCTTCGTTGATTCTTCGCTCCGAAGGCTGACGCACTATTCATACTAACCACCAGAAATGAACATCTGTCTAACCTTGGCTGTTTAGTCATTTCGCACTGCGCAACCGAGAACAACAACTTTCAATGATTGTCTTTGCTTTGTATAGAACCATTCTTTAAATCAAGTTTGCGAGCTTGAAGTAAACACCAATCCCATTGTATTTAACCAGTCGTGGGACAGCATAGCAAAACTACCGCCAGTTGTTCGACGACTGGTTAAATACCATGGGATTGGTGTTTACTTCAAACTTTCAAACTTTATTTAAATACTTATTACCACCACCCGCGCAATCAATTTTTGCTAAATTCCATAGAACCATTTGTTCTACACATTTCCTATGCTAGATATTTTGATGAATTGAAATACTGAAGAAGCACAGTCGTTATTTTATTAGGCATGACGGATGTGTTGAAAAGTTTGGTCTTATAGAAAAATATACCTGTGTTAGCATGAGCAAAATGTGCCATCTCGTTTATACACGCTCTTCTTGTTTATGGGTGGCTCATCAGTGGAAACTGGAACTATAATCCAGACCCACTGTATGTGGGGTCAAGAATTATGCGACGCTTGATCGATGCAAAATCTGCTTACTAAACGCGTTTATCTCAATTAACTGTTCACGCTTGCCGATATTGTCAATTGCGGCCTTTTGTGGTTGATGATTTTATCACCTCCGAAAGATTTTCCCTGCATTACACAACACGCGTAATCCCACAAAGATTTTAGGTTTTTTCGAAAAGCGGAATTGTTCCCGATATAACAACTTATAGGAATGGGTAATGCATACAGTTCGTCAAGAATTTGTTGAATGTTTTACGTATTCATTTGTAACATTCTTTTTTTCGCTCGATCTCTTTCTTTCTGTCCCTCTCTCTCTCACACATACACACGATATCATTCTTGCTCTCGCTCGCTCACTTACTCTCTTTCGCGCACTGGAACACCCAATTTTATGCTTCCTCTCTCTTACACACACGCACACACTATATCTCTTTTTCTCCCGCTCTCTCTTTCTCTCTCTCACTCTCTCTCTCTCTCACACACACATACACGATATCATGCTTTCTCGCTCGATATATTTTTCTCCTGCTCTCTATCTCTCTCTCTTACTTACACACACGCACATTTATTCTTGCTCGCTCTCTTTCTCTTTTTCACACACGTTTTCATTCATGTTCTCGCTCGCTCTCTTTCTCGCTCTCACACTAACATGCTTTCTCGTTCTTTCTGTTTCCTTATCCACGTCTGTGTTTTTTTGCGAATTTGTCGCAACATGTCCTTTATCTGGTCACTTCCCGTTTCTCCTATTTCTATTACACTGTTTGCAAAACCGAATTTTGTTTTAAATTTTCTATTTATGGCTATACTTGCCTAGGTAGTAAATCATTAAAACATTCGATAGTTGGTGTAAACATCCGTGCTGTCAAATGGCTTTTGTATCATGATCTACCGAGCGACATAACAGAAAGACCCGGACTTGTCAAAAATTGAAATATAGCATGCTATTGTTCTGTTTAACAGAAATAAAAAGGCTAAGGCGAGATTATTTGAGAGTGTTATTTAAAATTTCATGCAGGATAATCAACATTACTTTCTAATCATGCGCCAATAAATCATTGATTTCATTACATATAAATCATATCCTTTCAAACCATTAAAATAATATTAGTTACTTTGTTTTCTATCAATATTACATCGGTGAAAGGAGTGATTTCGTGTTACTTCAGTATTGTCGAGTATTACGATCATTATTGCTGTTAATGTGATTGTTAATCACACTGGAAACCTATATTAATTTATCTATTTATCCGCGCGGTAATTTAAGTATATTTCTCAATTTTTCTATAATTCAGTGTGTTAATTTGACTGTAAGTTTTGCTGGCTCGATTGTCTTAAATCTTACTGCACTTTTTCAGATTTTGTGCCTAAGCTTCTGCCTGTGAACATTTGCTCACCACTACCATGTACCTACCGGTACAACGTTCTAGTCAAGTACAACGTAGGCTGGAATCTTAGGGCTGTGAGCCGCATCTTTAATTTCCATATCATATAGATGTGTATTGCTATTTTATCCTCGCTAGTGAGTCTTACTTCGTGATCTATTGATGATCATGGAGGGTCAAACGGCGTCAGTTTGTTTGAATGGCGGTAGATTCACTATGTTGTGTAACTGGTTATGTGAAATGGGATTGGTGTTTATTTTAGGCTCGTAAATTTGATTTAAACAATTGTTCTCACCTACCGCGAAATAAATTATGGTTTAGAAGTATAACCAATATAAATGTTGTCGAAGCTGCTAAAAGTCAACATTTGTGACTGCATAAAATTGTGCTGTCGATATTTGCAGTCAAGTATCGGAGACTACTGGAGTTGGAAGCTGCTTATCTCATTTTGCATATCTGATATATATATATATATATATATATATATATATATATATATATATATATATATATTGCGGTTTTATCCTCGTTCGTCAGTTCTTCGCCATGCTCTAATAGTGATCATGGAAAATCAAAACTCGTCAGTATGTGAGACTGACGGTATTTGCTATATTGTTTGATTGGTTAAACACAGTGTGATTGGTGTTTATCTCAAGCTCGCGTACTTTGTGTCAATAATTTATGCATGGTGAGTATGTTGTGTAATGTATGAAATAAAATTCCACTTTGGCAACTCTAAGAAATTCAAAATTGTTTCATTCGCCTTTGTTTTGCCATCATTATGACAGGCAGACCATAATAAGTCAAATTAAACGATAATAAAGATTGCGAACTTGATATAAAAACCTAACCCATTAAGTAATTACATTTTGTCAGTATAAATTAAGAATTGTATAGTGTAGAAAAGGAAATTCATCCTGTACACCGGTTTCGTCCTTATTGTGAACTCATCGCGTCATCATGTACTGGCCATAAATTGTCGCGGACATGTCCGCGACAATTTATGGGTCAGGTGTTTATATCTAGTTCGCAAACTTGATTATTTTAATTGTTATCACCGCCCGCTCAACCAATGTTCGTTTAATTATATAGATGTGTGAAAGCAGTTTTTGTGGTAAAATGTGCTATTCAGCGATGCGTGCTCACGCATACTAGTCGCAGTTGCATTTAATCTCAGTTACATGTAGCTTCTTCTGTCAATTTGCTATTTTAAATATACTTGTTTAGCTTACATTTGTGGTGTAGACTAGTTTTCAGATTGGCACCCGAAGGAGCGTCCAAACGACGCCTAGCTTAGTCGATTTTGTGCCGTGCTGTTATTCAGATACGAACTTAAGCAATAAACCGAATGTTTCAAGTAACGACATGGCTTTGCAAATAGATCAAATACCAATGTTATGAAGGTAAACAACCACATGAACTTGTAGGTCGGTAAAATCTTGAATTCTTTACATTTCCAGGTGTACCGATTTTTTGTGGCCGTAACTGATGGGTTCTCACTTGTCCCTTCATTTTGAAGCCGCCCATCATCTGCTTCTCTGAATGGACAAGTGAGAACCCATCAGACAGGGCCCAAAAAATCTGTGCACCTGGAAGTGTAAAGGTTTCAAGATTTTACCGACCTACAAGTGCTATCAATTGTACCACGCACGAAAATGGCGGAAGGATAACAAACAAGAAGGATACCACTGCGCAATTTACATCATCATTTAACCACATGAACTGTACGATTCTTAAGTAGAACTTCGTATTCTGGTCTCAATCGATATCATGAAAACATAATAAATTTGCGACCAGTTTCCACTAGATTTCTATAGACATACATGCATACACACATGCATACTGCACCAAAAATCCGAAATTATGCTGGAAAACACACACACACAAACACACACACACATATATACATATATATATATATATATATATATATATATATATATATATACATTTACATCAGGTGGTTTACCTTCTAAGACAACAACTGAACAGACACAGCTATTTGTTGCTTTGACAATTTTTCAAAAGAATCTAAAATGGACTTGTACAACATGCCTACAAATAATGGTTAATTTTCCTTGATTTATAAACATCAGTGCTATTGAATGTAAATATCTATAGAGATTATATGCTTACATGAGCCGCATATCTTCACAAAGCAGAAATTATTGTTTTACCAGAAATGAATTAGATAGTTCAGTATAGTTAATCAGTATAAAAATTAATAATTTTACTTTTTTTAACATCACCAGGCAGCTGGTTTTGAATATTATTAATCTTTCATGAAAGACTTCAAGCAATGGTCATCAGAAAACTGATAGAAGTGGTATGCCAGGTGATATGTAACCGTAAATCTCCATGGGTTGAGCTTCTTTTATTTGTGGCGCGTCTGTGCAGCCCAGTTGAGAACGAGATATAATTTGTCAAAAGCTTAATGTACGGCTTGTAGCTAAGGCAAACGTAAACTGAAGCCAGAGAGATTTTCTTTCTAGTAGCCGTTGGGTTCTAACCACTCGTACCTGCTTTGTTATCGTACATCCTACTGGTATTAAGGCGATATGCATCTCATAAAAACATGAAATGTTATGTTTAATTTAGTTCTGCCAGAGGCCGACAAATATGGGAGGATTGAATGTCACCAAATGTCTAGATCTAAAAGCCATGAGGAATTTTAAGTTTCATCCGATGCTACATGATAAATATAGAAGCAACCTACCTACTAATGAGAGTACTACGCATTCTGAAATTTGGATTAACTCTTAAAAAATCGTTGATTTCGCGGGTGGTGATAACAATTATTTAAATCAAGTTTGCGAGCTTGAAGTAAACACCAATCCCATTGTATTTAGCCAGTCGTTGAACAATGACCGCGACTGCTGGTACTATTACTATGTTGGTCAACGACTGTTTACGTACAATGAAATTGGTGATTACTTCAAGCTCGCAAACTTCAGTTAATTAATTGGATTAACTCTGTAATAACTTGTGCTATTGGAAATGACAAATTTCTGAAATTGAATTTCTCCTCAATATCTTACTCAACCTAGTAGAAAAACAACTTAGAAAACAGGCTTGACATTGCTCTTTAGGAAGCCTCTTCCATCATCGTAGAATAAGTGCATAGTATAATTAAACGAACATTGGTTGCGCGGGTGGTGATAACAATTCATAATCAAGGTTGCGGTCTTGATATAAACACCTGACCCATTAATTACTTACATATGTCAGTATAAACTAAGAATTGTATAGTGTAGAAAAGGCAATTCATCCAGTAGACCGGTTTCGTCCTTATTGGGAACTCATCAAGTACTGGCCAGAATTTGCCGCGGACAGGGCTCGAACCTGGGAATGTCTGTTTCGGAATCTGATGCTCTAACCACTGAGCCACCAATTCTTAGTTTATACTGACATATGTAAATAAGTGCGTAGTATGTCTAGATCATTTTTAGGCTGTTGAAAGACATTTCACGTTATAAGCTCTGGTTTATAGTTGATATGTTTAGTTCTAAAATCATGTTTATCGTTATCTAGCCGAATTCGACGCTTTGTAAGTTCGTATTTACTGTCTGACCTTGAACATGTGTAATATTGGAAATGTAATTTTTTCATTAGGCTACTTTTGATCGTGTTGGACCCTAATCAGTAGTAGTCTAAAATGCCCCAGTTTAGGTATGAACCAAGGTGAATTAGATTCAGAGCTATTCCACCGAATCCGCATATCACACACATTTTCTTTATTATACACACTTTATTGGGCAATCTTTCAGGTACCGCTTTTGATCTTATGTTCCAACTATCCTTACACAATCTGGCGTTATATGAAACTCCGTGTCACTTTGGAAAATGGCAAGATTTGACTACTTATATGTTGTCCGTACTAACTTATCATTATATAAAATATAATGTACAATTCATAAATCAGGTCGGATTCGTCCTTATAGTGCACACACATCAGTGATTGCCAGTGGCCGCGACCTGGATTCGAACTCGGAAGTATTTAATCCAGCTTGACAACTCACCCTTATGCCACTAAGGCATTGCATTGCGTGCAAATTTTACTAATGAGTATCCAGAAAATACGAAGCCTGCTTAGTAGATTAATAGGATTTGCTAGCTTGTCCCAATTTCCCGGCCGAGATCGGCTGCTGCATATGCAAGTTCAATTAATTTGTTTAGTTTAAATTTCTAATACATTTTAGAATAAGTCCTTTATTGTGCTTGTTGAATAACTGTTTGTTTCGTTTAATCGTGAGTCTTTCGCATTTAGATGACTTATTCGACGCTTGTTATGTTATCCCAACATGAAAGTAACCCAGTTCTGTCATTGTTTAATTATCGTTCTCTATCTCTCTCTCTATCTCTCTCTCTCTCTCTTTATATATATATATATATATATATATATATATATATATAGTGTAAAGGAATATTTTTGTATTAAAAACCACGTGTGAGTAATTAGATACAATGGGATTGGTGTTACATACTGTTCTCTTCTTTAAATCAAATCAAACTACAGCCAGTCGCAGTGACATACATCATCCCACTCTGCATCTTCGTTCATATTAAACAGACTCAGTTGATCCTGTTTGGCAGATCGGACTCTGACTACACCTGCCTACAGGTTCACGATTTCTTCGCCTGATATGCTTACCACATTCGGTTTGTTTACGCCTGGTTAAATACAATGGGATTGGTGTTTACTTCAAGCACGCAAACTTGATTTAAAGAATTGTTACCACCACCCGCGCAATCAATTATTGTTTAACTTTGACAAAGGTTTAACATTTATCTTCAGTTGTTCAACTCTCTCCTTAAGCACGGTTTACACTTTGCATTACTTCTACTTCCAATTTAGACCGATATTGATTTAGACCAGTCTCCAGTTTTGTCATTCTTAGTCTCATCGTATTGTTGTCTGTTGAGATAGTACTTTGTGAAAAGCTAAGCTCTTCAATACATTTATCCCTATTTTAATTAGAATTTTTATTTTTAGTTGTAGAGGTCACTTAGAATTGCGCGAGCTCAAAATCTCTGTTTAATCCTTATCTAATTTTTTTAAATTTTAAATATTTCTATGCTCATTTACGAGTATCCTTATCCGTTTTCTAAGCATTATAAAGAAAGTGAGACGCTTCGTTTAATCATGTTTATCGAAATATTTTTTAAACAGTTACGGTCATTTCACTGGACAGGCATTTTTCGCGCATGTGTACATTAACAAAAATCTTATTGAACAACAGTTATCGCTTTTTAATTTTTCCATACACGCGTCACATTCAAATTAACGAGATAGAGCGGGTTCTTATCCTATTTATTTACAGTTCGCTAACCCATCTTTTTTAAGAAGTTAATTATTCTTTTCCTCAAAATATTGATTCGTGTAATCATTGGCTAAGGCACTAGTCATGGAGTTGGTAAACTAAAACGAAATTCTGTACCCAAAGAGTAGAAGA
Organism: Eudiplozoon nipponicum; assembly: GCA_029291075.1. NCBI lineage: Eukaryota > Metazoa > Platyhelminthes > Monogenea > Mazocraeidea > Diplozoidae > Eudiplozoon > Eudiplozoon nipponicum. Next base: position 30,501 of record JAQBSW010002347.1, read on the forward strand.
ATATTGAGATACATTATGTAAACTTTTTTGCGTAAATGCCCATCTACATTACAAGGTGAAGTTAAAGCAAAATTAGTTTCCAAGCGAGAGAATTGCCCACCGAAAGTAGCATAGAAATAAAAGTGAAATTTAACAATGACAACAGCGTTTTTAACATTGTGTTAGGAACATGTACCTATACGGCTACTATATTATTGGTATCAGGTACTGACGCAGTATTCATATTGTTGGTAACCTTTACCGGCTCGGTGTGTATACAATATATATACATATATATATATATATATATATATATATATATATATATATATATATATATATATATATATATACAGTCAGCTGGCTTTGAAATCGCATTTTCGAAAACATTTTATGAAGCTAATTTCACTCACTGCAGGTTTACACACCCAATATATAGTGGTTAAAGGGCGTAATACCAGCTTCTACTGATGAGTCGCCAGTAAGCACGAAACGAATGTGCATGAGATTATACTTTCCGTTCATGCTGCCTTTGGTTTATCCTTCTGGTCACAACTGAACTAATTTGTTACTAGGTTCGCAACACCTAATACATACTTGCATATATATTAGTTCTTCGCAACAAACAGTATTTAACTGTTATATATTGAATTGAATGATGTCATGCTTACCGCGAAATGTGATAACTGATATCGATCAAGGCCAGAGTGTATGGATTTACTGGAGTAACAGGTGTTCAGAAATAGTTGTAATTCTCAATTTCGGTGAACTATAGCATAAATTGATATCCATCAGGTTGGTACCATGTACCGACTCGGAAACCATAGTGTTAGTACCATGTACCTTTTCGGTACAATAATGTTGGTATCGGTTACTAACACAATAGCCATAGTGTTAGTATCCTTTACAGACTCGGTATATATATTATATAGTGTGAGTTAGCGTTGAAGTCGCATTGTCGTAGACTTTATATGATGTTAGCTTCACTATTGCAGGTTTACACATTCGTCTAGGAGATTGTACCGTCCTATTATCCCACATTCTTCGACCAAATATATAGTGGTTAAAGGGCGTAATACCGGCTCCTACTGATGAGTCGCCAGTAAGCACGAAACGAATGTGCATGAGATTATACTTTCCGTTCATGCTGCCTTTGGTTTATCCTTCTGGTCACAACTGAACTAATTTGTTACTAGGTTCGCAACACCTAATACATACTTGCATATATATTAGTTCTCGGCAACGAACAGTATCTAATAATGTCTTGCGATCGTGGGTTGTTGCTTTGCACTGTCAGTTGCGCAAAGATCCGATTGATCTCCATTTTCATGGGTGAATTGAGTTCGTCTTAGTTTTGACTGGGTGCTGATACGACCTCCGAAGCGTTCAGCATGGTTCACACTAACCACTGGAAATGGGATACGATCTCATCTTCGTTGACAGTGATTAGTATGAAAGATTCTTTAAAAAAAGTTGGCGAGCTTGAGGCCGACACGCAATCCCATTAGCCCATTTAACCAGTCGTCAGAACAACATAACAAAACTGCCGCCAGCCGCAACGCACTGACGCGTTTCGACCTTCCTTGATCATCATCAGAGTACGACGGCAAACTGACTATCGAGGATCAAACCGCATTGAATATATATGGAAATCAAATTTAGATATGCGGCTCTCACCTCTAGCAGTCTCGCATACATTGAACTTGACTGGAAATGTCGGCTGCACAATTTCTATGCAGTCACGAACATTAACTGTTTGCAGCTTTCGCCACATATACATAGATAGGCAATACAACTTAAACAATAATTGATTGCGCGGGTGGTGGTAACAATTCTTTAAATCAAGTTTGCGAGCTTGAAGTAAACACCAATCCCATTGTATTTAACCAGTCGTCGAACAACATAACTATTGTTAAATAGTATGAAAGTGAATCAGCTCCCAGCCACAACGAAGACGAACTTAATGCGTACTTGGAAACGGGGATCAATCGGATCTTTGCGATATTGACAGAGCAAAGCGGCAACCCACCATCGGAAATCGTGACATGCCTTACTGTGACGCCCGCTCTCCGCAATCCTTCAGGAAGTATTTAACTTTTTGAACATGTTTTGAACGAAAACATAGCACAATATTAGTAGGTAGGCAAAATAAAATCGATGCTGGCAATGGGAAGTATGCTAATGCGAATTATCTTAAAATAGATGATAAAAAAACTGATTTCTAACATGTTGTGTTAGCCAAGCCTTATCTAATATTTTTAATCTTGTGCTGGAGCTAGTTTTCAATGTCGGTGCGTTCATTCGTCGCTTCCGATTTTTAGCATGTATTATGTTTGATGTGTAGACGTGCTATTTTTTTCCTGTTCTGTGTCATTTTATCCTGTCATTCCGCGAATTGATGTCACTAGCTTTCCTAGCAAACCTCGGTGTTCTGTCACAATCGCTAATCGATTTACGTCGTTAGTTGTGCCGAAATTTCTGGCATGCAAAGCAGTTCTTTTAATTGGTATTCGCTTTTTGCTTGGTTTGGTGTTGGGCAAGCAGAAAGTCATCAACATTTAAAATAAATTTTCTGTCCATCTATCTTAAAGGTGGTGATCTTTATCGACGTGAAGTCAATTTTTATATCAGATGCCATATTGATTTCAGCTTTCATTCTTTTATCTGTGAATATATATACATATATATATATATATATATATATATATATATATGTGCCTAGGTAAAGCAGCGGTTGTCTGTCCTATAATGGCAGATTGGGTGTGTGCCATTTGGAACTGTACGTCGAAAGAGATTTCACCTTAAGGTAGACATCTGACAATTGCGCGTAGTATGCAGCAGGGTGGCGCAGTGGATAGAGTCACGGACTTCAAAGCAATTGTGCATGGGTTCGAGCCACGTCCGCGGAAACTTCTGGACAGTACTTAAGGCGCTCGGAATGAAGAAAAAATCGGTCCACTGGATGAATTGATTTTGATACTTTATTCTATGTTTCTAGTATATACTATAATAATTTATATATATATATATATATATATATATATATATATATATATATATTGCTTGTACCAAGTCAAAAATATGTCTACATCACTTTTCTTTGATGTGCTGTGTTTTGCTGTTGTTACAAGGTTATGAATGCCAACTGATGCATGAATTGTCGAACGGAGAACTGCGAACAGTGAGTCGCAGTAGGCCAATGCCATTATCGGACTACAACGCGCCACATGATAGTGTTTTACGATTCTCAGATGGCCCAGACAGTGGCGGTCAGCCTGCAACACGAGCTGTTCTCTTCCGGCATCATTTTGATGCTCGCTCAAGCGGTCAGTTTCCGGTTGCTTTTTCACGACGACTTAGTGCACGTAGTGGCGGCCAATTTTCGGGCCGAGATCGGCTGCTGCATGTGTAAGTTTAATTAATTTGTTTAGTTTAAATTTCTAATACATTTTAGAATAAGTCCTTTATTACGCCTGTTGCATAACTGTTTGTTTCGTTCAATCGTGAGTCTTTCGCATTTAGGCGACTTATTCGCCGCATCTGATGAATTTGATTATTTTAGTTTTTCTTCACTTTGAAGTAGCAATTTAAAAGAACCATTTTATTTCTCGCTACTTAAAAATATCGCAATCGGAGCATTTCCTCCGGCAAAATTTGAGTAGATTTGCAGATAGGCCGATTCCACGTTGATGCTCTGAATTGTTCCTCTGAATAATGATGCTGAATTATCGTTTAAACTGACAAAATTTGCTTCTGCTTCTAAAACAGGACACTGTGGACTTATGAGGCAGATGGGGCTAATGGCGCTATGCACACCATGGTAGGTAATTCTGCCAACAGCGGTCATTTCAACACGGTTCCTGATACTAGTGCCTGGCTACTGGTTGGCAATATGTTTAGCCGTGATTTTATCCAACGCCGTCAACGACGTTCAGCTCAATACGCCAGCGGCGATGGCACTTCAGTGTTTCACAATCTCGTGGTACGTAAGGGAACTAGAGATAAAGATCATATTCTAGCTCATCAGAATGCTGATAATAATGCCAGTTCTGCTTTTAGTCTGCAACGTTCTGCTGTACGCCCCACCGGTGTCAGAGTTAAGCGCCAACTGTTTGAAAGCAGCTGGTCCAATGAGCTAGAAGACTACTCGTCGTTAAATCGAGCTGCTAGTGGCGCTCGGAGTAGGGGCACTAGTGCTAGTAGGCTCGACTTGCTTTGGGCCGGGTTGGGCATGCGCTACAGGGGCAAAATTTTACATGTGAGTTGATTTTATCTTTAAATCAAGTTTGAAAGCTTGAAGTAAACACCAATCCCATTGTTGATTTTATCTTTAGTTTGGTGCTTAAAACGAACATGCTGATCAAAAGGCGTTGATTTACGAAGTACGGAATTAATTTTAATATGATATTTACCTTTACGTAAAATTTTAACATTATACAGATATAGTGTTGATTAAAAGTATTAATGGTCGGTCTTGGACTACCTTCTTTGCATCAATGACTGGCATGTTTCCGGCCTTCGCTTCATATACTAACATTATTTTAATTTAATTTGATTCTATTCTGTATGAGCTACATTACCAACAAAAATTTCCCTTACTCGTGTACGCTATTATCGATTTTCCCATTTTAAGTATAATAGAATTTTACAAAAACGAATTATATTAATAGTAATGTTTCGTCAATATACTAAATGCCCAGCTATAGCTATTGTTGCCTCTAAAATATTGACTATTGATGTTCTAACTTAATGTCCTTCATCGTCTTTAGGTAGAATTTTAATTGCCGCCTACATGTTATGTTTTTTAAAAACAACTGAAAATATTTTTCAAATCAAGTTTGCGCGCTTGAAGTAAACACCAATCCCATTGTATTTAACCAGTCGTCGAAAAACATAGCAAGACTACCGTCAGTCACATGTACTGACGCGTTTCGATCCTCCACGTTCATCATGAGAGTACGATGGTAAACTGAATAGTGAGAATCAAACCGCAATGCATAAATGTGGAAGGCAAAACTAAATATGGGGCTCTCAAACTTGATTTAACGAATTGTTATTACCACTCGCGCCATCAATCATTGTTTAATTGGAAGTGTTGACACGATAACTGCATTTGCAAAATCTTAAGTCCTTTTTATCTTTACATCGTGGTTGCTGACATTTAGCTGTATCTTTTACTTCTCGTCGTTCATTATAGAGAAATGCATACAATTTGTCTTGCGACCCGTCCATCTTATTGATATTTCACCAATTTGAAATAGGCGACAGCACACACACACACACACACACACACGTCTAGAAATACAAAAGTAAACACTTATTTCACGATGTGCGACTGCGCCCCAATCCCGTTGCCAAAGCATATTCGATATGTAATCTGTAGTCTGCAATGACAATTAGTTGGTAGGTCTTACATGCTTCAAAACACCATATAAAAACAATGCCTAACCAGGCAATGAAGCAAGATATTCCAGTATGTGAGAGGATCGGTCAATGTTCCAACCGAATCTGTTTAATCATGAGGCAGTGAAAGAGAGCTCTATATGAAGATGACCAGAATGTCCGCACATAAACGCCTTCAGGACAGACCATTTGAGTAAAGATACCTAAGCTGTGTATCTCCCTGTCCGAGGCAGCGACCTGTCACTGTCTTAAACTATGTAATGTTGTATTCGCGCAGTCTATTTTGAGGAACAAAAATTGTCACTCAATGCTGACTAATACCACCGTAGCATAATATAAACTGAGTACGGAACTAATAAATTAGGTGACCTTGTGTTATCTCGCAACCAAAATCGTAACTATTAATAAAATGGAAATCTATCGCTTTCAAATGCTTTTGCATTTTTATTGAAGATTGATGTTTATTGATGCATTGATTGTTACTTAAAAGTAATGCCGGATTTTAACCTTCTAAAAACCGATTTCCTTATCCATCGCCTGTTGTTCTATTCAGGTAGAATCCTGCGATTTCAATTCCTTCACTTAATTTTTACGCTAGAATACACAAACGTATGCGACCATAATTGCTTACTTGTGAAAATGGTTAGTTTTAACTTTTTCTGGACATCCGCTATGCCCTTGAAAATTATTTCACCGTCATCCAATAAATTAACTTTGCGTCAATATTTGTAAGTTGACTGAGCTCATTTGACAAAACAGTCACATTACCGTGTCGTGACGTTTTTTTATTGGAATAAGCGATACATTTTATTTTTTTAAAGGTTTTGCGTGTCTTATTTAGCGACCATGCTTTTAGGATATTTATTATTCAAATAAAAAACATTCTTTCCAATATGTGAATTTTAAAACATTATATATTATACAGAAGCGCTTTCGCTCCATCTTGTAAAATAATCTGGAGCAAGATAACGCATGAATTAATTGAGTCCACATAAAAATTATACACAAAGTATATTCAAATTATTCTAGATGTTTCAAATTAAATAAATATAATAAAACAAAGTTTTGCTTGAAGCATTGTAAACTCAGCGGTACTAATAATACAAAAAGAAATTGTTTTTGTTTTCACAGTTCTCGGCAAGGTTTATTTATTACGATGACCTCCAAATAGGAGAGCGTGCTTGCATACCTAACCTTAATTAAAATTGCAAAGCATTTGTGCCTCGGTTCGAGCCCCGTTCGCGATAAAATTCTGTACAGTTCTTGACGAGCTCCCACAAAGGAAGAAGCCAGTCTGCTGGATCAATTGTCTTCACCACCTTTTGCACTGTTTAGTTTTTAATGACAAATGCATTTACATAATGGGATTGGTGTTTATACCAAGATTGCAACCTTGATTCAAATATTTCACTGTCGGATATTTGTTGAAGGATTGCGGATTGCGAGCGTTCCAGTGAAGCATGTCACGATTTGCGATCGTGAGCTGTCGCTTTGCACTATCAGTTTTGCAAGGATTCGATTGACCATCATTTCCGAGTAGTAAATGATTTCGTCTTCGTTGTAGCTGGGTGCTGATAAGACCTCTGAAGGCTTCAAATCGTTCATACTAACCATGAGGGGCACGATTAGATTGTTTATATATATATATATATATATATATATATATATATATATATATATATATATATATATATATATACGTCAGTATAAACCAAACATTTCATAGATGTAACATGAGGGTCTAGAAGCTTTCAAAGAGATTTCAAATAGGCCCCAGAATAGGCTAACCAGAAACATGATTTGTAGATGATTTCGAATTGCGCGTAGGATACGGCACGGGCGATGCAGTGGATAGCCTTTGTCTCCGAAGCAAATGTGTCCCGGCTCGATTCCTGTTTGCAGCAAATTGTAACTTGAATTGACCGCTGATTTTTATCTAATTTCTTAAACAGTTCTGCAACATGCACACGGCTATCGCAGACTAAAAACATACAATCAACATAAAAATTACTTTTAATCAAGGTTTTGATCTGGATATATACACCTGACCCATTATGTACATACAGGGCTAAAACCAGGTTAGAGCCCTGTCCGCGGTAAATTCTGGTCATTACGTGATGAGCTTTCATTAAGAACGAAACCGGTCTACTGGACGAATCGCCTTTTCTACACTATACAGTTCTTAGTTTATTCTGACAAATGTGTGTAATTAATGGGTCCGGTTATTATATCAAGATTGCAACATGAATTATATTGATTGTTATCACCGCCCGTGCAACCAATGTTCGTTTAATTATATAAATGTTCATTTCAACACCAATTCCCTAGAATTTTTTTTCTGTGTAGCTGGCTATTAAACACTAATTAGGTATCTGAACAAAACAAATTAAATTATCAAGTTCTTTTTTCTATTGACTATTTCGGGAAAATTGATAGTATTCACAGGTCGGGAAAATCTTGATTCCTTCATATTTCCAGGTGCACGGCTTGTTTCTTTTATTTATTGATGGCTTCTCACTCTGAAGCCATCCACAAGCTGCTTGTCTGAAACAAAATTTTTAGTTATTGTATCTCCCATTTTCATTCTTGTCCAAATCTTAGAATAATTCTATATTCTTTCAACAGTTTTATTGACGTCACTCTATTTATAACCTATTGCACACAAGATGAGGTTATGTAAACCGTGAATTGAGGATTACTGCAATATAATGAAAATAAAAATTTTGTTGATCCTTCTACGCGTCTGGAAAAGTAATTTATGTAATCGTGACATCACGGATAGGCTTTTATGTCTATCCATACAATCTGCTTAGATTTATTCTATAAATGTCAATTTAGATTAGAGTACACATATATGTCCGTATTGGTTTTTGTGTGAGGGGAGGTTAGTGGGTATTTTCGTGTGTACTTGTTCGATATTGGGGCAGACAAGAAAAATACTTTAGGAAGTAAAACAAATTTAAATAGATCTGTCTTGAATGAGGATATCACATTTGCTACAAGTTGTTTTTCTATGAGTATGGTGTCATTCCTGATGTTAGAACTTGAAATGAAGTCCAGAAAATTTGCAGAAACTCGAAAAATCTTATTTCAACAGCATTTTCAGACAAGCAGCTTGTGGGCGGCTTCAGAGGGACGGGACCAGTAAGAACCCATCAATCAATGAAAATGCAAGCTGTGCATCTAGAAATGTAAAGAAATCAAGATTTTACCGACCTATGCGTACTACGAATTGTCTCGCAATAGACTACTGTGGAAACTACATAAAAGATGACAGCGCTGCGCAAAGACAAATTTCTGTTACCTAAAGTAATCAAACGAGCATTGGTTGCGCGGGCAATGATAGCAATTACTTTAATCAAGGTCGCGATCTTGATATAAACACCTGCCCCATTATTTACATTCATTTGTCAGAATAAAATGATCATTGTATAGTGTAGAAATGGTAATTAATCCAGTAGACCGGTGTCGTCCTTAATGGGTACTCCTCACGTATTGGCCTGAATTTGCCGCGGACAGGGCTCAAACAACTTAAATCAAATAATTTTGTCCACACTAAGGAAGAACCATAATTATATTACTTTTTCTTAAAATAACGTAGACAGATGGAACTTCGCAATCAAACCGCATTATTTGCCTAATTATAGCTCTGGGTTATTGGATTCATGTACAGCCTGTACAACATCTCAGTTTCCTTTAGACGTTGATTAGAGCAGATGATGAATACGTTAACGTCACAAATGGAAACGATGCTACAGCAATAACAATGTGAGAGTCACCCTTGAAGTTCCCATTAGAGATTGTCTACTTAAACTCTACAAACATATATTGTCTGTTCGCCACAGCTGAATATTCGGGGTCAGGTGTCCTAACGAGAATCAATTATTTAAAATTGAGCAATACTTTGTTACGCAAGCAGTAATGCTATTTCTTTAAATCAAGTTTGCGAAGTTGTGATGAACACCAATTCAATTTTATTTAATCAGTCGTACAACGAAGCAAATAAACCGCTCGTTCAGGTTATTGCACCCACGGATGTTTTCATGGGTCATGTTAACGCTATCGGTGTAGTAGGCAAGCCGGATTCTTTACTTCTTAAGCACATTGCTTTTACACCTACTCGTTGTTGTCCTCCAACGATTCAGTGGTGGGTGCATGGTGGAATTGACAATATGTCCGCAGGTGTTCATGCTTTCTTTTGTGCGGAGAAATTGTCGCTTCATTTCTGTTTTGCTGAAATTGTATTTGGTGTTAAGTGACCATCGTAATTCGCCTCCAGAACCATTTTATACCCGCCATTAGAGCATACTTTACAAATTCCTGTGCCTATAGTGAACCAAACAATACAAATTTGTAGATGAACCGAATATAATGTAGTTAATTATGGGTGTGCGTGCTTCTTCATGCACGTTTCACTTCTGGTTTGGTGTTATATGCACTAAAAAACCAGCCAACCTTTTCACCTATGGCATTTCTAGTTCTTTTTAAATATAACATGTTAGATGTTTTTATCAGGCGAGATGTGGTGAAAGAAGTTTTCGTTTTAATTTGGATGTTTTAACATGCTTCCATGATAAAGTTAGTCTTCAAGATACCATTTTTTCTAATTTTACATTATTAATACTCGAAAATGACTGAACTAGCATTTATACATGATATTCGCATGCATTGTATGTTTTTCTCTTCCATTTCTGTGCTCCCTTTTTATTTGTTTATTACTTGTCTCTTGTGTCTTGCATTTTTTGTCATATGCCTAATTGTCAAATTACGTGAATTTACAATTATCGCCTGATATGTTTATTGGGTATTTGCATAATTGACGGCTATTCATTTCATGTGTTGCGGACAACATGCCCCTGTAAAATGTTGCGTAATTGTGTAATGGACTGTCTTTATGCACGGGATATCGATTAATTGTGCTAGTTGTTTCTGCACTTTTGCATAATCGCACGTTTAACTCTCTCCTCGACTGATTATTCACCATAAATATGGAAATTTTTATACATTTCTGCTTGTTCCCTGATAAATTTCGACGGGATAACTCTCTACTTATACGGTCCACTAACAAAAATATTTGTAAACTGTTTTAAATTTCGCATTTATACTCAATTTGTGCTACACCTAACCATTTAAATCAAGGCACTCATACAAAAGCGCACACACACACACACACTCACATATACACACAAACGCCACACCGAATTCAAACGACGCGTTCATAGTTGCATTTGATTATTCGTGTGTTGCGTTATACATGTTCGTACAAGGATGAAAAACCATGCATGCTTTTAACTATGTGTTTATGCCTAAAATATCTGTTATTTGTCTTCCATGCACACTTGCAGGCCAGCCTTTAAGTAGTGGCCAATAGACGCCTGTGCCATATAGGTCCTGCAGAAATGAGTTAGCGTCAAATGACCCATTATAGTTTTATTTTCGGTTACCTGGGGTCGAGGGCAGAAACGTTGCCGGTCTAACTCAGGCATTGGTTATGCTTAAAACGGGGTGTCTAGCACAATCACAGAATAGATTCCGTGTTTTGATTGCTATACCTGTTCAAAGGAAAGGTGTCAATCACCTGGTCTTTGTTGTGTCAAACGTTTTACAATATATATATATATATATGTATGTATATATATATATATATATATACATATATATATATGTATATATGTACATATATATATACATATATATATGTATATATATACACATATATATATACATATATATATATATATATATACACATATATATATATATACACTAAGTTATATATATATATATATGTATATATATATACATATATATATATATATATATATATAGTATATATATATATATGTATATATATACATATATATATATATGTATATATATACATATATATATATACATATATATATATATGTATATATATACATATATATATATATGTATATATATACATATATATATACATATATATATATATGTATATATATACATATATATATATATACATATATATATACATATATATATATATACATATATATATATATGTATATATATACATATATATATATATGTATATATATACATATATATATACATATATATATATATATGTATATATATACATATATATATATATTACACTAAGTTATATATATATATATATATATATATATATATATATATATATATTGGAAGGGTTGTATTATATGCCTGTTATCAATGTCAATTACACATAGTATAAGTTAGCGATTGCAATGCGTTATGTAAATTAGTCTTCTCCTTAATGGGTACTCATCAAGTACTTCCTTAACTGGACTCCAACCGTGGCACATTTGATTCAGAGGCTGGCACTCTATCTTCAGCTTCAATTTTATACTAACTTTTGGTTTTTTCAGCAATTCCTTCAGGTGGAGTCTATTTAGCATCGCCTTTTACCTAAATTTCCTACATGGCCTCCCTTACTTTTCATTAATGAACGGTCACCGGTTTTTCTGGAAAAGTAATATTGAATTAAAATAAATGGGCATGATTAAATATATATATATATATATATATTCTGAACTTGACATTCCGGTAGCAGCAATTCTGGCTTTACTGATGAGTACTAATTAAGGCAGGAACTCGCTTATAGTTTGGCTCAATTTGACTAACACAACTGGCATGTTGACTGTCCTATATTGAGATATCTGGGATAGCTAGCTCGAATTATTTTTCGAAAGACTTGGGTTGCAAGATTGTGAAGCTAATGATTCTGCGTTAAAATATCGGCCGTATCAAATGATAACACTATTGATAATTTACCAATATGCAAGATGCTGGCCTCGTTCATGAATTGCATTTGCTAACTTATGCGCAGTTTATTTTATACTGACAAGATATGTGTAGTTAAATCCTAAATATATACACTATAAATATATATAGTATATATATATATCTTTATTCATTTGTTTAAATGTATATGTATTTTTATCGGTCCTATGGTTCTGATTAAATTTAATTTGACTATAATTTTCGCGCGCTTTTGCCAATTATTTATTGCACCTAGACGCTCATTTAACAGATGCAATTTACCTTTTCCATGTATAAAAAAAAATTATCACATACAATAACCGTTGCTTTCTCATATTCTTCTCAAGTATCTAAGAATGAACATCTCTTTATTTAGAAATTGAAAGGTCAAACAAAATAGAAAAATTGTAAACGCTGAGATACTGCGAAAAAGGAGACAACCAATCAATTGCGTGAATAACCTCCAGTTCAAGCACAATGCTCGAACATTCTTCTTTAGCTTACATAAATCCGGCTGTAGTTTGTTTATCCATAAAGCTTCGTATGTAACTAACATCTCTCTGGTATGGCCTTTAGTAATTATCTTAAATGATATGTCTGGAGAACATACGTGTGATGCTTCGACGATGTGTTGCGCAATTGCAGACGTGTATTCACCATTTGATTTAAAACAGGCGTTTAAGTTGCAATGTTCTCTCATTCGAGTAATTAACCGTCTGCTCGATCGGCCTACATAAGTTGATCGACAACTTCAGCATGCATATTTTTAAATAATATTTAATGTCGACATTAACGGCTGCTTCTCTTTGATTACTGATAAAGGCACGTGTTTCACCTCAAATAGCACTCGTAGTTTAGCTGCATTAAATGTGCGTTTTAATGCGCTTCAAATTTCTTTTGTGATATATATGTGTGTGTGTGTGTGTGCTTTTAATCAAATTTCTGTACTAGAAATAAACATTAATCCCATTTTATCTGACCAGATGCACAATGTAACAATAGTACCATTTACCTGTTGTCGACTCTGTTAGAATATTTGAATCAAGGTTATGATCTTGTAATAAACACGAGTCCCATTATATACATACATTTTTCATTATAAACGAGGTTTTGTATAATATATAAAAGGCAATTCATTGATTCAGCTATATATTCGTTAAATAGCAATTCATCTTTTTTCCAAAATGCGCAGGTGGAAAATGATTGCGACGAACCATCTTCAGAATAAGCTTGGAAGTTTTATTAATACGCAGAGTAATTAGCGTTTTTAGTAAATCATGCAGCTTTCTTTTACCTCTGCCTTTGTGTTACTTGTGCGCTCATATTACCACTTATAATTTGCTTCACTGGAACAGTCTGCCATCATTATTAAAATCACGTTTGTGGACTTGAAGTAAGCATTACAATCCTAGTGCTCCAGTGCGCAGTTTACTTTTGTGCTATGTCGGCTGCACAATTTATATGCAATCAGGAACAGGATGTTCTTGCGACCTTCGTTAAATTTATATAAATTATTCAATTTTGACACTGTAAAGTTAACATTTGTATGAAGTACATAGTATATGTGACTAATGATGGTTGGTGTTGAAACTCAGTTTTTTTAACAATTTTATATGCATTGCCGTTTGCTCCCCATTACTAAAGAAGGCCGAAAAGCGTTTTACGTGTATTGGACAGCTTGAAGCAACCACAAATCCCATTTTATTTAACCAGTCGTCGAAAAACTTAGCAAAACTACCGCCAGTCGCACGCACTAACGCGTTTGGACCTTCCAGGATCATCATCAGAGTACGACGGCAAACTGATTAGTGAGGCTCGATTCGCATTTCAAATATATAGAAAGCAAAATTAGATATGATGATCATCATCAGAGTACGACTATATTTGTAGCGAAAGTTGAAAATAGGTAATGTTCGTAACTCCATAGAAATTATACGGCCGAAATTTCCAGTGAAGTACAATGTAAGCAAACTACTAGAGGTGAGAGCCACATATCTAATTTGCTTTCCATATTTATGCATTTCGGTTTGATCCTCGCTAGTCACATTGCCGTCGTACACTGATGATGACCATGGAAGGTGGAAACGCATCAGTACGTGTGACTGACGCTAGGTTTTCTACGTTGTTCGACTACTGGTGAAATACAATGGGATTGGTGTTTACTTCAAGCTCGCAAACTTGATTTAAAGTATCGTTTCCACCACTCGCGCAATCAATTAATATTTAATAGTAGTATTGCTAATCTGTGCGACTGGTCAAAATGGATTGATTGAATATCTGTGAAATCTTGCTGCAAACGGAGTTCAGGTATGAGGCCTGTGTAATTCGGCTTTACCAGCTGAGATCCACCGTGCAAGTAACCTAAATTGACGTTTACGTTTAGTTTCTGCATATGCCTAATTGCGTTAATTTTGTTAATTCTCCTGCGCTCTGCCAGATTTCGTTTGCTGTAGGAGATTAAAATACTTTACTTTACTTTACTGCGGCTGACTCATTTTAGAGGATAAGCCGGCTCCATTTCATGGAGTTTCTTGGGAATTTGGTACAAGTGGTGTCCCCTCACCACTCGGCTTTTGATCGAGGACGCACCTCTAGCCTTTGCACATCCAAGCGCAGTCTGCAAGGCAGCAGTAAGTTGCATGTTTGCCGGTGGCTGTTGAGAGCTCATTCGCCATTCGGAAGTACGGGGTACTGTCCAGGAGTCCATGTAATCCTGTGGCTGTTGAACCCTTTCGTGGCGGGGAACACACGCCGTGTCATGGTGCCGTCGTCGGGCTCATGTGGTATTTTATAGGAGATCCGATTGCCGGTCGGAAATCCACCACGCCCTGGTGACACCACCGCCATAGCCCCGTTAGCCCATGTACGATCGGCCATCGAAACATGGTTGACACCGTCGTACCACGTTGAGGAGGGGATGGTCTTTACGACGGTAGATTAAAATAGCTTCTTAAGATCCGATCCTTTTTGTTTCTTGGTATGCAACATAAAAACTATACCACACCACGTAGTTGCCAGATTCGTCAGTGCAGTTTTGACTTTTCATTGTACCTGTGAGGTATTCTGTTTAAGGTGGCATGCGTCAAATCTTGTTACTAACGAATGTTGCGCTGATTTTGTTGATATAGCGCTTTTGCAGGTCAGCGTCAATTGCCTCAAATTGTTCAACATTTACGCGAAACATTTGGTTGATCTGAACATTTTTCATCGTATAGATTTATTGTAGCAATTACTTGCCATCTTTTCTTTCTGGATTAGTATTGTTGCTGTAATATTGCTGTTAATTTCTTATGTTTTTTATCGACTGTCCTTGGTATGTTGGTCTAAGCTCCGAAGCAATCACCGGTGTGATGCCATTTTAATGTACATTCAACTCGAAAGCGTGTATTTGGTATTGTATTTTATAACGCCAGTTAGAAATGAAGCAGCCTTAGGCCGTACTGTGGTGTAGTGTAACACTATTTGGAGACTGGTTAAGGTGCAAGCTTAATTCGTAGCGGTTACGTGGACAGTGTATACGTAGAGGTGAGCAGTCTCGGATTGGAGAGGCTCCGTGAGCTCAGGCCACAGAGGTTTCTGCTTCATTGTGGTCAAGATCAGATTGAATTTACGCCTGACAACTTTTTTGCTCAAGCAAAAGTTCAAATAACGTTGATTAAATGTCCACCTTGTTTAAAATGTCACGACATTTACTGGAAACTATAGGCACTATGGAAATGGAAGGGTTATCTGCTTTTGGATATTCTGTATAATTACTGCATACACTTCCAATCTGATAACTTTTCGCAGTTATGAATAAGAGATTTTTTTACTTTTTCGGCACTAATCATGCATTCTTGTGGTCTACACGCGACAAGTGTTTCCATTTGCGCATGTCCGGACAGAACGTCGTCAAGGCTTCTTTAAATCAAGTTTGCGAGCTTGAAGTAAACACCAATCCAATTTTATTTAAGCAGTCATCGAACAACATAACAAAACTACCGCCAGCTGCAACGCACTGATGCGTTTCGACCTTCCATGATCATCATCAGTGTACGACGGCAAACTGACTATCGAGGATCAAACCGCATTGAATATATATGGAAATCAATGTTAGATATGCGGCTCTCACCTCTAGCAGTCTCGCATACATTGAACTTGACTGGAAATGTCGGCGGCACAAATTCTATGCAGTCACGAACATTAATTGTTTGCAGCTTTCGCCACATATACATATATAGGCAATACAATTTTACAATAATTGATTGCGCGGGTGGTGGTAACAAATCTTTAAATCAAGTTAGCGAGCTTGAAGTAAACACCAATCCCATTGTATTTAACCAGTCATCGAACAACATAACAAAACTACCGCCAGATGCAACGCACTGACGCGTTTCGACCTTCCATGATCATCATCAGAGTACGACGGCAAACTGACTATCGAGGATCAAACCGCATTGAATATATATGGAAATCAATGTTAGATATGCGGCTCTCACCTCTAGCAGTCTCGCATACATTGAACTTGACCGGAAGGCTTGACTTTGATTTTCTGCTGAGGCTTGTATAGTCGTTTTGTGTCGCACCCTCACTAGCTAAGATACACTTGAATGGACAACATTACTTGTGATTGTGGCCTTTATGCACGGTCCAGTGGATACGCTTAGCTAATTCTGACTTATGGACCTAAGCTCTTCTGTAACTCGCCGTGTGGATATCTAGATTTCTGTTTATGTAGGTGCGTATTGTATTTTATTTATCTATAGAGATCGATTCATCCATTTCTTGGACGATATTTCAAGTCCCACTTAGAGAGGCTTTCTTCATGGGCAATAAGTTAAAGTAGAATCTCGACAGTTGATTGAACTAACGAAACTGGTCTTCAATTTACACATTGCAAAGGAGCTTCAGCACTAGACCCTGATTGATGGCAAACCCTAGAGTTTGGTCTTTTTTAAAAAAAGAATATCGCCTTTCCTGCAATCTTCTGCATTTTACGTTCAAAACGAGTTCAATTTGAAAATTCGAAACAAAATTATCTTTTGAATTAAATTCCTTATAAAGAGTCTAAGATTCCTAGGTCGATAGTGTATATTTAATCGGCATTACTTTCTGTTTGTTTAAGAGCCTGGAAACGCGGCCAGTAGCGAGGACCTAAAGTAATTCAAGGGGTCCAATATTGCGGCCAAGCAAATCGTTGACTGTTTTTTAACGACTGTTATTATAATACTGCGGCATAAAATTCGCTCTTCCTCTCTTTCTCTACATACATAAATTTATATTTATATATTACCATACATTGTTTTAATCTGTATACATATTATATATATATATATATATATATATATATATATATATATATATATATATATACATATAAATATCGGTGCAAAGTAAATATGGAATAATAAAGGAATAGCAATTTATCAACTAGAGAGTTTTCGTCTTTAATCAGAAAAATGACGTAGTTGCCAGAACTGCCGCGGCCGGAATTCAAACCAAATGCATTTTTTTCAGTCTTCCTACTCATCCCATACACCACGGCAGTCGCTTATTAAATTTGAAGCATGTACGCTCATGTATATGCATGCATGCATCCATTTATGTATGTATGTATGTATGTATGTATGTATGTATGTATGTATGTATGTATGTATGTATGTATGTATGTATGTATGTATGTATGTATGTATGTATGTATGTATGTATGTATGTATGTATGTATGTATGTATGTATGTATGTATGTATGTATGTATGTATGCATGTATGTATTTTTGTATGTATGTATGCGTTTCTGTATGTATGTATGTGTGTGTATGCATGTATGTATGTGTGTATGTATGTATGTATGTATGCTTGCATGTTTGTATGCATGTATGTATGTATGTATGTATGTTTGTATGTATATATGTATGTATTTATGTGTTTGTATGTAGGTATGCATGTATATATTTATGTATGTATGCATGTATATATTTATGTATGTTCTTATGTATGTATATATGTATGTTTGGGTATGCAAGATAGTTGGTACATGACCGCAAATCGAATATAATGCATGGCTTCCTCTGTGGAGGAGATGAGTTGAAAGACTAAACTAAATTCGAATTAAGGCCTCGGAAAATCGCACAACTATGGGTGATTGCCCAATGAGAACGAAATTTATCTTGTTGAGAAATTTCCTTGTCTTTGTGCAATGTTTTTTATACAGCTATAATACATATAATAAAATCCTACCGTTATAATTTATATATATATATATATATATATATATATATATATATATAATTTGTGTCCGACTTGCATGTATTCATGTATTATAAATCGTGTATTTTTTTCAGATTTGATGTTTATATGTGCCCTTATAACTGTTATATATTTAATGAAACAATTTTTGATGGCGCGAGTGGTAACGCAATTTATTCATTTTAATCTCGTGTGTATAGTGAAAATAAAGTTTAATCCTATTCATTGATTAAACGCCCGGAAAAGTAGAACCACTGTCAATTTCACGTACTTGCGCGTTTCGTCCTTCTTTGATCACCATCAGAGCATCACGTAAAACTGACTGACGAGGGTCGAACTGCAATGTACACATTATTTGTTGAAAAGCGTAAACTCTACCCACACTTATTGTAATTTCACTTGAAGGACGAAACACGCTGTTTTACTGTTTTGCATCTCGTTACGAGAATGGATTGATGTGTATCTTATGTACATCATCATCTTTATGCACCTCGATAAAAAAGCCTTTAGTAACTAATATTTCACAGCCATATTACCGCAAGAGAAACAGAAACTAGAGAAAAACTGTAAATAACGACGAAAATAATTAATTTGGCACACAACTTATTAGTGAGATTTATGCACGAAAGAGAGAGAGAGCGTGGACCTAATTACTATGAGAATATCTATCTAGATAACTAACAGAAGTGAGGCAAACTAAACCTCGACACAACAACATTATGGCTAAGTCAGCTTTAAGACAAGACAAGATCAGCAATACAGTTTCATTGCGGTTTTAACTGTGTCACGTCATAAACAAAACCAAACCTCGCAGCTAAGACTGCCCAACTAAGAAATGAAAGTTACGAAGATGATTCTGCTGGGAATCTGCAATAAGATCGCCACTGAGCTCGACTCGATGCCATATTGCGCAGGATTTCCAACCAAGAACTATGATGCGCACGTGGACCCCATCCTGGCAGACGAGGGGTCATATATTACCCAATTTGGATGTAGTTGACTTTAACTGTTTCTGACATGTCAAAATCTGACCACCTCTTTTCTTAAGTCAATTCGGCGCTGGATGGAGAACAGTGCTCTACTAGGCATTCGAATTGAGAGCATACGAAAAATGTTACCCAGCCGACGTAGTCGATGGAGCCTTATTTGTTTTTCTAACGAGGAGCACTTGTTGATTGATCCAAGAGCACGTCTACGGAAGATAGCGTAGGTTATTCGTTGTTGGTAACTTACTTGTGCTATGCTTCTCAAACAGCGATGGCCGAATGCCTGCAAGTGTCTAAAATCATCAACTATAAGAGGCCAAGTTTCACAAGCGTATAGTAAAACTGTGCGTAATGATGCATTATAAACACGACCTTTAAGAGAAAGAGTGAACTATACGCATATCTCGATAAATGGCGAGGGTTCGATGAAGCTACTCTAGCTTTCGCGATTCTCATACCCACCTCGTCGGACAGATTTCCTGAGTTATTGATAGAACTGCCAAGGTATGTAAACCTGTCAATTAGGTCAAGATCTTTACTCTACATTGGCAGAATTGAAGCGAGTGGTGGATGATCCTGTAAAAGTATCTTACATTTAGAGGATGCGAATCTCGCACCGATAGACGGCACAACATCTGTCAATCTATTCAAGCTAATTTGAGCAGAATCTTGAGTGTAGTATAATAGTACGATATCGTCTGCATAGTCAAGATCGACTAATCTACCGCCCGGGAGAACTTCAACACCTGCATCCTGAACGTGTGGAAGAGTGTTGGTCATAATCGAATCTATCACAAAATTAAACGAAAGAGAAAAATTGAACAGCTTTGACGAACACCACTGCTGGTAGTAAAGTTGTGTGTTAATTCGTTGTAGACCTTAACGGGACCAGAAGTGTTTGTGTAATGTGCGCGTATAATGTTTTAAACTTTGGTGGGCACATCACATTTCGGCAGAATATCGAATAGAACATTGCGATCCATCGAGTCAAATGCACCCTTGAAGTCTTGTAAGATGGCTATTGGGGTAAGGCGATGTACACGTCGCTGTTCAAGAACCTGCCGTAAGGTAAAACTATTCTATTCTAAAATGATTCTATGCAACCTCGTCTTGATTGGAATCCGGCTTGTTCTTCTCTAGTATTTGATTCACGAGATAATCGAAGCAAATAACTTAGATACGACTGGAGTCAAGCTTATACCACATTAGTTATCGCACGAATTACGATTGCCTTTTTTGAAGGTAGGGATGATGGTCGAATCAATCCATGTAATCGGTACAGTCTCTTCATTCTACATTGTACGAAAAAGATTAGTCAACGCTCTCCAAATTATATCGCCACCATCCTTAAATAAGCTCGGACGCCTCCAATGCCACATTCAGTAGTATCACTGAGCCACCCTGTCGCACATTACACACAATTTTCAGTCATAAAATAACTAATGTAACTCGGTTAGTATTTTTTATTTTAGGTGGAGCTCACATGGCATCCATTTAGACCCACCTTAAACGTAAATAAAATGAAGACAAAAGCCTGGCAAGTTTAGTAGAAAATTCACTAGGCTCGATTTGGAACGAAGCACTAAATAGTGGTAGGGAGCGAAGATTGCCTGAATCAGAATAGGTAACATCACTCCAGGGAAATTGTATGGACATTGGATTACGATTACCCTACATTTGGTGTGGAAAATACGTTAAAGATCTCTCCACAAATTTTGGGGTTATCTTATAATTGTATCCTTTATTTCCTGTTATCTTACTACATCGATTAGCTTAGGTCCCCTATAGAGAGTAACTCTTATTAATGAACCTTAAGTTACATATAACCTTTTTTTAGAATATTGTTATTATCTTCCATTCAGTTAGAAGGTATAAACAAAAATATATGTATAGAAGCAGACCTGTATGGAGTACCGCATCTTACTGTGAGTACGGCAAAATTTCACCTAAATGGTTCGACATGAATTAACAGATTTTCGTGGTACTCAGAACAACTTTCTATTAGGCATATTGTAGTTAATATTCTTAGTTGTAGATGACTCACATGTATGCGTTTTTTAGTCTGCATGGCGTGTGTAGACAGAAGTTCTTTCATTTGGGAGAGAGAGAGAAAATGCGAGAATCAGTTTGACCAACGGATGTAGTCCGATGGCTATATTCGTTTGGGTTTTCCGGTTACAGGTCATTAGGACGCGGTACTTTGCTCAGAACCTACAATATATATATATATATATATATATATATATATATATATATATATATATATATATAATTAATGTAATTACAAATTGACTTTGTACTTTTATAGGTGTATTTTTTCAAAGCCAATATGATAGTCAACTTTACATGTATTCAGTCACAGTGTGACATAAAATCATACACACATGTTAGGGAGATCACTGCGTTCATCGTCTCATGTTAATTGTCCAGATTTACTGTGGGTTTGGTGAGTAGAGCTGGGTCCCAAAGATGAGATTAGGATCAACTCCTACAAAAATGTTTAAATAAAACCCAGCTTTTGTAAAACAATAACGTTACGCTAATTTGCTGAACATGCCTTTCTTAATTATTTCTCGGCTACATCTAGATTGTGTACCAATTCGCTTCTAAGTTCGACCTTTCTCGTTCAATTAACTGCACAAATTGGTAGTTAGGTTTCAATCGACATGCTTCAGACTTGCAACTGACTAGTCCGCTTGTCCGTCCATCGAATCTGCGTTTCTGTTTGCACTATAGCTGGCCTTGGTATTACGAGGCTGGTCGAATTGTCTTTTTGATTGCAGAAATAATCGCTTATGTCATTTGTATGCCACTTTTCGTTTCAACTTTATTCAATTGATTTAAACGGAAACAAATTGTAGTCGCTGTCTGCCATATATATATATATATATATATATATATATATATATATATATATATATATATATACTGTATGTATATATATATATATATATATATATATATATATATATATATATATATATATATATATATATATATATATATATATATATATATATATATATATATATATATATATATATATGTGTGTATATATATATATATATATAGTCAGTTTTTCTGCTTTACTTATTCTGTAATTTATGCATAAATTTAATGCCAAGCAAATTTTAATTTATGTTAATGCTATCTGATTGCCATTTTTTATCTGCACTGCTATATCTATACTTTTTATGAGTAGTTGCAATCAATATTTATTCGCCAAATTATATATTGGGTTCTATTGATATATAAGTCGTCACTATGAACTAAACATTGGATATGGTAGCAGAGGTAATTCATGAAATGGAGCGGTTTCATCCTTGTCGGAAACTCGTCAAATACCTGCCAGAAATTCTCCCGAAAGTGGGCTCCAACGGGGGCCTGTGACCTGCAGAGTCTGGCAGTCATCCACTGCCGAACTTTAGTTTAGAACAGACACCATTCCACCTTGGGAAGTGATAATGTATTATGTTTTATGGCATGGTTTGGAATATATACTTTGTCAGTATAAGCTAAACATTGCATTAGGTAGCAAATGCTATTAATCATGTAGATAGGCTTCATCCTTATTGATATCTCTTCAACTACTGTCAGGAATTTGCCGCGGATTGGGCTCGAGCCAGAGTACATTTCCGTCCGAGTCTCGGACTCTATTCACATCGCCACGACTTCAAATCCTAAACGCCCTGTTTAAATTATATACCAACTTAATTTGTCTTGGTTAGACTTCTCCCTCAGGTGAAACCTAGTTGATATCTCTTAATACTTGGAGTTCTAACTTGCCATTGACCAACAGACACCATTTCACTTTGGGAAGTTTTATTTAATTGAGGCCTGAAAACAGGATTTTGGTTATATATATATTTATATATATATATATATATATATATATATATATATATATATACATATATATGTCGTCAGTATAAACTAAACAAATAGGAAGGGCAGATCTTCCAGTAGGTAGTTTTCGCCCCTATTGAGAACTCGTAAAGTTCTGCCAAGAATTAGCGACTGACGGAGAATGGAACAAGGCACATTTTGGTTCCAATCTTGGGACTGTCCACCGCGCCACCTCTGCTGCATAAACGCATAATTTTCGTTCATATACCAAATTATGTTTTTTAAGAGATTCCAAGTAGGTTGTACCTGAAGGAACAGGCTAAACAAAAAAATATACGTTGTTATATGATTCAAAATGTTGTGTAGTGTGCAGCAGGGTTGACGCAATGAACAGATCTCCATACTTCAAAGCTAATGCGCTCTGTCTCGAGCCCTGTTAGTGGCGAATTCTCGACAGTGCCTCACGAGTTCCCAACAAGGCCGAAACTGGTCTACTGGATGAGTCTTTTTTACATTACACAAAGCATAGCTTATACCATCAAATATTATATAATCAAGATACTGCAAGTATAATTCACTTAAGCATAACTTCCCCAGGTGGCGTGTTTTATGTTGCATAATCACAGATTGTGGATAGCTGGATAGAACGTTTACTCCACAACAGACGCCACATTTAGCAGAGGCTAACAAAAAGCATAAAGTTAGCATATAACTGAAAAGTATGTTTAGTTTGCGACAGGATGGCGCAGTGGATAGAGCGCCGATTTGAGCCACGTCCGCAGTAAATTCTGGTTATTATTTGACGAGTATCCAATAAAGAGGAAACCGTTCTGCTGCTTGAATTTCCTTTCCAATTTTATGCAATGTTTAGTTTATATTGACAATATATGTAACAACAATCCTGCCATTAAACGCAATTGAGTATCACTGGTGGCATGGTGTCTGTTCTATTATTACAGGTCGACGGTGGATGAGTGCGAGATTCTGTTGCACATTTGCCCCGGTTTGCGCCCCCTTTTGGTGCAAATTCGGTCATAGGTTCTCGATAAGGATGAAACCGCTCTATGTGATGTATTACCTTTGTTGCCATATTCAATGTTTAGCTTATAGTGATTACATATATGTGATAAAAATCCTACCACATCAAGCGATTCTTCAATTTTAGCCATGAATGTAAAAACGTTTTATTAAATTTGATAATGCTTTTGCTAGCCATGTGATAAATATTAGTTACATATTTCTATTAAGATTTCTGATTTTTTGTAAGCACCAATTACATTAATTTATGTCGTAAAGTATAACCAAGCTATTATCTGTTACTAGTACGCAGGAGTTTAGTCTGTTCCTGTTCATCATCAGAACACATCGGTTAAGTTGATAACAGAGATAAATTATATTTATATTGTTCGTATAACTACAACATTGCATGACGTCGTAAATGCCTTAATAACGTATTATTAATATTTCAAATTACTGTGTACTAAATACTCCATTTAATTATGAATGTGAGTTTTCCTCTGTGTGTGTATGTGTGTGTATAGACATCTATTAGCATATTTGTCATTTGTTACTAGGTTCGCAATGCCTAGTACATAATTGCCTATTCGTAATTTGTCTGCTTGCCGATGGATCTGTTTAGTTCGGAGTTAGTTTTGTCCATTTTTGCTTTCCTGTAATGAAAAATGACAATTTATGTTCTGTCAATCGACGGTAATTGAATTATGCTGCTCGTTAGTCAGTTCTCTGTCAGTTGCGCGTCAGTGTCTGTATTGGTGTGTATCGGTAAATGAGTTTTCTGTGCGAGGCGTTTCCCGTTGTCGTTCATGCCTGTCCCGGTTGCAATTTATGTTATTTGGCCAATCATTGATTGTGTGGATAGTTATAAAAATTATTTGTATGCAGTTTGTGAACTTGATGAAAACCTCAATCGCGTTACATTTAACCACTTGCACTGCATAGTCGAACTACCGCCAGCCACACACAATGACGCGTTTTGACTCTCTGGAGCTCTCATCGGAGAATGACGGCGATAGTAAAATAAAATGGATTTAGAGTATCCACGATTTTCATTCGTGGGTAGTCACTTGGCACTATCAGTTTCGCAAAGATCCGATTGATCCAATTGCCAAGTACGCCTCGAGTTCCTCTTCGTTGTGACTGGGTGCTGATTAGTCCCTTTCCTCCGAAGGCTTCACCATCACTCATACTAACCACTGGAAATGAGGTACGATCTAATCTTCGTTGACTGGTTACGTTTCGAAACGGTATTTCCCGTTTGGTGTTTATCCAAAAAACTAACTTTGACAGGTGATTTAACTAATCTCAGTCTCACATTTCGGTTTAATGTATTTCTAATTAACCATATGGACTTTCTATTGCATGTGAGGTTGCGGTCTTTCTTTTTTCAAGTAGAAAGATTTTAATGATAAGACTGAGGGCTTATTTCAAATCTGCTAAGTGATTTCAAATATTCTTATCACTTACTGCGCGGCCAATCTGTCCTCATTTACTGGGTGTATTTCTGATATTTATGATTCAGAAAATCACAATAACTTGACTACTCTTTTCTCACTGTAGTATCCAATGATTGGAATTGTTCATCCTCTGTGCAAGGATATTTTTGGTCTTTGATAGAAGTACTTTGGTAACATTTTAAATGTTTACTTGGCATCGACACACACCACTTATATATATATATATATATATATATATATATATGTGTGTGTGTGTATTCGTGTGTGTGTATTGTGTATGCGTCAACTTTGCTAACTTGATATAAGCACCAATCTCACTGTATCTGACCAGTCGTACGACATAGACAAAAAACCGTTAATCGCAGTCACTAATGCATTTCGACCCACCATGAATATCAGAGCACAACGAAAAACTGACTAGCGATGAGCAAGCCGCAATCCATACATAGGGTATGGAAAGTCAGATATTAGGCTCTCAGCACTAATAGTCAAGCTTACATTGTACTTGGCTGGAAATGTCGGTAGCACAATATCCATGCAGTCACGAACATCACCTTGTTGCAAGTTAAGCAAGTTTTATTCAATTAAACAATCATTGATTGCGCGAGTGATGATTCCAATTCTTTAAATCAACTTGGCCATTAGGATATAAGCACCAATCGCATTGAATCTGACCAGTCACATAACGCGTTCGACCTTCCATGTGTGACAGAGCACGATGACGAACTGACTAGCGAGGAGCAAGCCGCATTGAATATATTGCGTATTAGAACACTTCTTTGTCTTTTTATAATTGAATTGTTTCTCGATCAACGGTTTAAATGTGAACATTGGGCATTCTTTATTGCCTACTGGTACTGTTTCTACCCAGTTATAATCCTTGACATCCTGACAATCGCAAACAATGCTCTGTTTGTTACTTTTGTTAATAGGTCAATGACCAGAGTCTACTGAAGGCTCGCTTCAATTGGGCGAAACAACTAGAAACCTATCAACTGCCGTTGATTATGTCATCTTCTGCTGGTGTAGCCCCTGAATCTTCACCTCCTCTTCTTCAAATCGTCTACAATCCGAATTTTCAACCGAGAATTTTCAACGCTACCATACCGGGATTTCGTGGTGCGTCGTCTTCTGTGTCAGGCGATGCACGCTCCTCCACTGATCTCAATAACACTCCGATTTTACCGCTTCAATTGACCTATACAAGGTAAGTGGATAATTTTTGGTACGTTTTCTCATATTAATATTTTTCAAGTAAATGTATGCAGTGGACCAAAGTCTTTTATCGATCATACATACATACATACATGCATATATATATATATATATATATATATATATATATATAGAGCATATATCTACATTCATATATACATTTATACATCCATACATACATACATACATACATACATACATACATACATACATACATACATACATGCATACATACATACATACATACATACATACATACATACATACACATACATACACAACCATACCTACACATACATACATACATGCATGCATACATACATGCATATATGCATATATATATATATATATGCATGCATAGGTACATATACACGTACTTCCGAACACATGCATAAATACATGCATTCATACATACGTTTGTTCATACACACACACTAATCTCTTGACAAAGCGTTAAATTATGGCCAGGTTACAAAATCAGTATCTGTTTTACTGGCGATATTTGCTTAGAAATAGGGAATTAAATTCGTAGGTAACTTATTGTTGAGTTGACAATCGTCTGTCATAAAATTAGTGCGTCGAGGTTATCAGACGGTCAAGTTTGGTTGGTCAAGTTCTTTGGTTTTGTTCACGTTTCTCATGCCCATCAACCATGCTTGCTAAGATGTTGTGCGTTGGAAAATATATTTGACTTCGCCCACCCGGTCAGTCTAATATGCATGCACAATTTCTTCGAATGAGGTGGTGGTAAATATGCTAATTGCAGACAAAATGAAAACTAAATGAGCTAAATTTGGCCGCCTACCGAGTGCGCTGTGACTTCAATGATGATATTCTGTATTACCTATTGCTTTTTCAAACGTTATGCGCTTATGATGTAAACGGCGTGTTGGTTGGAAATCTCGATTAAATTACATGAATATTTGATGTCTTCTAGTAACTAGCTTAGTGGCTCGTTCATTTGTGGCGTCTACTATAGCATCAGGTTCACAATTAATTATATGTGTCGTCCCTGCAGCTGTTACTTAAATTAACTCACCTGAAAAAATGTTTTTGTACTAAAGTATTGTTGTACTTTAACATTGTTTTGCAACTTGTAGTTTTGGACAACTACGCGAGGCATACTGGGGCGACTGGAAATATCGATTCACCTATGATTCGTCTAATCGCCTTGATACCGTGGAGTTGGGCAATCCCTTGGATACACTGCATTACACTTACGACAACGCGCTCTTCCCCAGCAAGGTTAGTTTTAATTTAAATGTTTATAACCAATCATGTATACTATGGTTCTACTAGAGTCCCTTATGTGGTCATGTGTAAGTCTGGATGTCTCTACGCATATACTTGTGTATGTATGTATGTATGTATGTATGTATGTATGTATGTATGTATGTATGTATGTATGTATGTATGTATGTATGTATGTATGTATGTATGTATGTATGTATGTATGTATGTATGTATGTATGTATGTATGTATGTATGTATGTATGTATGTATGTATGTATGTATGTATGTATGTATGTATGTATGTATGTATGTATGTATGTATGTATGTATGTATGTATGTATGTATGTATGTATGTATGTATGTATGTATGCATGTACGTGTGTATGTATGTATGTATGTATGTATGTATGTATGTATGTATGTATGTATGTATGTATGCATATGTGTGTATGTTTGTATGTATGTATGTATGTATATATGTGTGTATGTATGTATGTATATATATATATATATGTATGCATGATGGGTGGATGTTATCGATGTACGTCGTATGTATGTATGCATGTATTTATTTATTTATGCATGTCTGTTTGTTTGTTTTTATGTATGTATGTGTGTATTTTAGTATGTATTTGTACATATTTGATGTATGTCTGTTTGTATATTAATATTTATTTATTCATATATGTAAATAAGTAAGTGTGCATGTTTGTTTCTTTGTATGTATGTATGCACGTCTGTTTGTATTTACGCATGTATGCCTTTATTTGGTTTTGATGGAGGGCTCCTCTTCAGACCTTTGCGTGTGGCTCTTAGCTATCTGCGTATATGTGCATATATTTTTGAGAAAAATATGTATCTTATTTCAAATGTATCACAAAGGGGTCTTAGAAATGTGGAAGATTGCATAGTTTATCTAGCATCGTTCGTCCAACTTTTTAATGTTCTTGCTGTATTTCGTAACGATTTACTTCTGTGTATGAGGTTTCATTCCTGTCATTTCCAGAGGCACCCTTAGTGAACTGTAGAAATACGTGAAACTGGCAGTTGTTTTGCGATACTTTCGTGGATAGATGCATAAAATATTATTTTCTTATATGTAATTACTCGCACCCGACTACTAACTGCGTAATAGAAGTTTTTTATCTTCTACGTCGAAATGCAATATGGTAGATGACAGTTAATCAGTTTTCTGTAAACGCATTTGTGTCTAGACGATGCTTTCATATCTGACTGCCTCCTTGTTACGCGAGTTTAAGAAATTTTGTTACGTCTTATCTCAGATTGGATGGATTGCGTGGATTGTATTATTTCAATGAAGAAGTTTTACATGGTAATTGTTTAATAATGAGTAACAAGTTGACCGTGGAAATTAAATGAATACAGCCATCGGGTATAGACATCCTATTTAAACGAAAACAGTTTTATATAAATTGGGCAACTAGTAAATAGTAGCCGTAACTGCCTGTTGGCCTGTGAGCTAGGCCGCCTGGTTATCAGTATTTTTCCACTAGGCCATCAGACCATTAGGCACTGCTGTCAAGTTGAATAGAGGCAATTACCGGCTCACGCCATATGTCAACCATTCGTATTTATTGGTTTCACTCAAAGTAATGTATATGACTTTTAAAAATAAAATACTATAAATTTATGGTGTGGTAGGCGTGGTCTAGTCATTTAAGAATTTACGGGCAAGTTCATGTTCTGACTTTTCATCGTCATCTCCATTATCATCATCATCATCGGCATAGACAGCAATACCGCAAAGTTATAAAATTCATGCTCCACTGCCGATTAACCATGAAAAACTTGTATAAGATACAAGGCAAATGAGCAAATCAGGTGTTGATAGAAAATTATAAGCTTTTTGCGAAACTATAAGTCTCGTAATTACCTGATCTGTCTTGTGACTAAAAGAGCATTTATTCTTGTTAATTTCCATGATGGAGACATTTCGGTTACCGTTACCGGTATCTCTTGTCAGTTCGCAATTCATCACAGTTTTATTAATAGGCTAACAAAACAAGTTCTATATTTCCTTTAGCTATATCATTCATTCTTCTGACTGATGTTTCACTTGACAGGTACACATCACGTATATGTGTGTATGTCCCTAACTGCTATCTCAAACCAACCAAGGGAACATAGGGTAGATGGATATTAGACTTTTTGTCTTAAACTCCACATGTGGAATGATGATACTGCACTCACGTTATAAGGTGAAGACCCTAATAAATCAAATACACTCTTGATAACCTCATGCTAGGTAAAGTTATGAAGATGGTCTGTGTATGTACGTCTTTTATTTATTTTAAAATTATGGAACAATTTCATAAACAAATTGGAGGTGTTCTGATGGGACAACCTTTGTTGGTCCCAATGGCAAGCATATTTATTTAGGCATTTATATAATTAAACGAATATAGGTTGCGCGGGCCGTTATAACAATTTCTTTAATCATGGTTGCGATCTTGGTAAAACACCTTATCCATTATGTACATTAACTAAGCATTGCATAGTGTAGGAAAGGGAATTCATTCAGTAAAGTATCGTTGCCACCACCCGCGCAATCAATTATTGTTTAATTCATTCAATAGACCGGTTTCGTTCATATTGGGAACTCGTCACGTACTGTCCAGAATTTGCCGTGGACAGGGCTCGAACTTGGGCATGCCTGCTGCGGAATCTGTTGCTCTAACCACTGAGCCAATCTGCTGAACGCTGCACACAGGTTTCAGCTCTATTCTTTGCATATTTTTTAGCCTTTCCTTCAGGTGGAGGTGACTAATCATCATCATCATCATCATCATCATCATCATCGTTATCAACATCTCAGACAGCAAAACAAAAGTCGTTGGTATCTGACGCTTCACTAACATACAACCACTAGAAGAAAATCAGAAAAAAATTGAATTTATAAAAAGACAAATAAAAATACAAATAGGTAGATGCAATATTAATAACCCAAATAAAAATTTATACAGAATTTTTGAAGGATTTATTAGAGGAGGGACCTAGTTACTATGAGTAGATTTTCCAAGATAACACACATAAGTGAGGCTAACGAAACGTCAACATAACGCCATAAAGGCCAAATCAGCTGTAAGGCGAGGCAACATCGGCAATACAGCTTCTTTGCGGTTTTCACTGTTTCACGACATAAATACTGTCAAACCTCGCATCTAACTCTGCCCAGTTACGAAAATAAAGTTTTAAAGATTATTCTAATAGAAATGTGCAGACAGACCGTCACTGAGCTCGATTCGATGCCATTTCGCGCAGAGTCTCCAACCAAGAATTATGATGCGCACGTTGACCTCATCCTGCCAGACTAGCAAGTTATATGCAAACCAATTTGAATGTATTTGAATTTGGCTGTTTTTGCTGTGTCAAAATCGATCCACCTTGTTTCTTACGCCAATTTGTTGCTGGGTTAGAGCACAGGGCTCTACTGGGAAATGGAGCCAACAGCGGTTGATGTGGCCTAATATGTTTGTCCATCGAGAAAGTACACCTACATGGACACACATATACACGCACTCCCAGATCAACCCGCAATAGGTCACGAACAAGAAATAGAAGTAAAACTTAAAATCAGACTAGTTCGCCGCCACTTAATCAAGTGGATACCGAGAATGTATAAAATTAAGCATCCTTGAATTAAACCGGCCATTTTCCACATTAAACATACTCTTTGCTGTTAAATGTAACTTGATATTCCTTGTATATAAAAATGATAAATATTAACTAATCATTGCGGAAATTATGCTTTAAAATTTGTTTTTAGTTTATTTTGCTAACAATAATATTTATTTCGTTTGTTGGTAAATTGAACATGTAGCCAACCATGATATCGGTTAGTGGCGCGGGCAACTTCAAGTTTACCTATGCCGTATCTGATGCGCGATCTGACTTATCGACGACAGCTAGTGGACTCTCACGCATCACTACACCGTCAGGATTGACTCGCAGTTTTTTAAAGGTAATATATCTTCTCAAGATTCCTTTCTCGATTGTATTATGTTTTAATTTGTAATGACGAAAGTGGGTTTGCCAATTGCATCTATTTAATTGGTAATGAGCTGGTCTTCTAACAATAATCCTTTTATCGTCATCCTAAACTGCCAGATGGATAGGAACGAAGACCAAGGTGGCTGCCATTGCTTCTATTGACAATACAATTAAACAATAATTGATTGCGCGGGTGGTGGTAACAATGCTTTAAATCAAGTTTGCGAGCTTGAAGTAAACACCAACCCCATTGTATTTAACCAGTCTCCGAACTGGCGGTAGTTTTGTTATGTTGTTCATAGACTGGTTAAATACAATGGGGTTGGTGTTTACTTCAAGCTCGCAAACTTGATTTAAAGCATTGCTTCTATTTGTTTGACATGTGAACTTGCTTAGGCATTTGATTCGTTCTTATTGAGCAACTACTTAGTAGTAGCCTTGGTAAAGGCAGCCCCAAGTCAGAAGCCGTGATTTGGTGAATTAGGCGTTTTCTCTTGAACCTAAGTTAGTGTGTTCAAATCCTGCCAAGAGTTCTGGCTATCAGTACGTAGTTGGCAAATAAAACCAAACCCACGGTCTAGTGGATACATTTTCATTATACTTTTTATAAGGACAGGATTTATCTGCAATACAATCCTGAAAAAATACATTATATATATATATATATATATATATATATATATATATATATAAATTATTTATTGCTGGTGAACTTAAATATTGCATATTATCATGGGTTCATTTTTAGACTGTTGGTCTTGGCACGGATCAGGTTTTATACGTTCCATGGCCCGGAAGTCCGGCTCCATGGATCTACTCGTTCAGTTGGCTGAACCCCAACCAACCCGTTGACAACCGTCGACGTTGTTCTGATTCCAGCAGTCGGAAACTGACTCGTTTCACGTGGCCTAGTGGACAACGTCGTATAAACTGGTTGCCTGTGTCGACTGTCGGCAACGGTCACACTTGCACAGGTAGCACCAGTTACGATGCTGTTCTGGTGGACGCTTGGCATAAAGTGACGAATAGAAAACAAGGCGTATACGGAGTGGAGAACCGGCAGGAGCCGGATGAGAGGAATGATCCTGCGGGAGGTGAGCAATTTGACGCAATTCCTGATGTATTGGAACAAGGGGAAATCGTCTGTGGCCAAGGAGTTGACGATTGGGCATCACTTGATACTAATGATTATATACTGAGGTAGGCGAATGTCTGTACGAACATACATTTTATTGGTATACTATTTTGTTTATTGCGGTTTTAGTCAATCGGGTTGCCTATCTATAGGAGGGTGTAATTTTCTTCGCATTTCACGTTTTAAACTATCTCCTATTCGTGAAGCAGTATTCAGCTTTTCTAAGTGTCGTTCTACACCATTTGCATGTTACCTGTTATCCTCGAGTATTGATGAATGGCTCATTGAACCTAAGTTTTAATAGAGCTTTGATTAAAAACGTTAAAACGCAAATTTGTGTCTTACTGATGGCATTTTGAATCAGTATTTCATTCTGCTATTATTATTGTTTGAAACTTAAAATATATATTTAATCAATAGGGATGTCTGTTAAAGGTAATGATAAATTAATACCATTTGACCATATGCACGTTTTTCGATTTTGCTTGCTCGCCCTCAGAGCATGACGTTGAACCGAGTGATGTAGTGCAATCTGCGTAGTTCTATTTACACTATTGACAAGCTTGTCTACAGTTTTCAACCTACGTTCCCTCGTGTTCACTCTACCAGCCCGGAATCTTAGCCAAACATCTTCTTGCATCGACATACGAAACTGAATTGAAACTGTCCAGTCGTCATTTCAGAAATCATCTGTGACCATGAGGCCCCAGAATAGCTTTTCTTATATATATATATATATATATACATATATATATATATATATATATATACTCTCTCTATATTCTTTTTTAGATGCGAGCCTTAATAAAATTCATAATACCCATTCCGTCAAGCATTGAAAGCATGTTCGGGCCTTGATCATGAACTGAATGTGATGCATGCAATTGATCGTTTGTTCCTTTATTTTACACTCTCTCCACGTTTATATTTTTTCTATTTTTGGCATTCCAATATATATATATATATATATATATATAAAATTAACGTACTATGGCGGTATTATATATATATGTATCCAGTATTAACTAAATATTGCATAAAACATCAAATGCAATTCATGAAATAGGCCGGTTTCGTTCTTATTTTGCACTCATCAAGTCTTTCGAAGATTGCCTCGACAGAATCTGGAACCGGAGTACGCCTGCGGTACCGAAAGTTTCATGGTACTAACGCTATGGTTGCCGAGTCGGTACATTGGTACCAACACGATGGATTTCAGTGTATGCTAAATTTTACCAAAATTGAGAATTACAACTATTTCTGAACACCTGTTACTCCAGCAAATCCATACACCCTGGCCTTGATCGATATCAGTTATCACATATCGCGATAATCATGACATCATTCAATTAAATAAATTAAATATAACGGTTATCAACTATATATATATATATATATATATATATATATATATATATATATATATATGCCGAGTTTGTATGTGTGTACCAACACTATTATTGCTGAATCGATACCTGATACCAACACTAATTTCCGAATAGGTACATGGTACCAACACTATGATTGCTCAGTCGGCATATTGTACCAACA
This sequence comes from Eudiplozoon nipponicum, assembly GCA_029291075.1. NCBI lineage: Eukaryota > Metazoa > Platyhelminthes > Monogenea > Mazocraeidea > Diplozoidae > Eudiplozoon > Eudiplozoon nipponicum. The sequence continues at coordinate 65,350 of JAQBSW010002347.1, forward strand.
CAATAAATTTCATGATATGTTAACCTTAACCAACATAGAAATTATTAAAACTACATCTGAACACCTGTTACTCCAGTGGATCCACCCACTCCGGCTTTGATCGATATCAGTTATCACATTTCGCGGTTAGCATGACAACATTCTATTAAATTTATAATATTTAAATATTGTTTGTGGCGGAGAACTAATATATATGCAATTGCGTATTAGATGTTGCTTAACTAGTAAAAATAGTTTAAATAGGACTAGAGGGATAAACCAAAGTCGGCATGAACGAAAAGTATTTTCTCATGTTCGCATGTCTTTTGTGCTTACTGGAGACTTGTCAGTAACAGCCGGTATTACGCCCTATGACCATTATTTAAACTTATTTATCTCTAGATACGCAACACGTAATACACAATAGCATATATATTAGCTATCCATAACAAATATTATATAACTATTACTATAATCAAGTTTGCGGTCTTGATATAAACACCTGACCAATTATGTACATATATTTGTCAGTATAAACTAAGAATTGTTTAGTGTAGAAAAGGAAATTCCCACGACAAACTGGAAAGTACGTGAAGAGTTCCCAATAAGGACGAAATTGGTCTACTGGATGAATTGCATTTTCTACACTAACAATTCTTGATTTATACTGACAAATGTATGTACACAATGGGTCAGGTGTTTATATCAAGATCGCAACCTTGATTAAAGTAATTGTTATCATCGCCCGCGCAACCAATGTTCATTTCTATATATAATTACAATTAATTGGATTATGTCATGATTATCGTGAAATGTGAGAACTGGTATCGATCAAGAAAAGAGTGTATGGATATTCATGAGTAACAGATATTCAGAAAAAGTTGTAATTCTTAATTTTGGTGAAAATTTTGCATATTTTGAAATCCATTGTTACGGTACCATGTACTGACTCAGCAACCATCGTTTTGATCATATTTACAGGCTCGAAATTTATAATTTATTTATTTAGCTTTGAAGTCTAATTTTCAAAGACTTTCTATGAAATTATCTCCATTATTGCTTGAATACACATTCGTATGTGAGATTTGACCGTCCAAATGTCCCACATTTCTTGACCAAATGTATTGTGGCCATACAGCATAGTACCGGTCCTACTAATGAGTCGCCACTAAGCAGAACACGCGTGTACATGATATTATACCTTTCGTTCTTGCTGACTTTGGTCTATACTTCTGGTCTTATTTGAACACGTGTTATTAAGCACGAAAAACGCTATACGCAATTATATATATTAGACCAGTTGCCAAAAAACAAGTATAACCCTTGTCCACATTCTTATTGAATGTTTTTCCTCTTCTAATTATATATATATATATATATATATATATATATATATATATATATATATATATATATATATATATATGGTGCCCATTGGTTTTGGGAACTAGTAAAAGTCTATTTTAGCTGAAACAATATTGAATGTTCACCATTGTGATTATATTGGATGTTGACCAAGTTTTGCCTTAAAATGGAGCGAAATAAATTACTGCTTTTCAATTTTAGCCATTGTAGATTTTCACATTATTAACCGAATTAGTGCAGGTCTGATGTACAGTTTTACTTTCATCTAATCGCGAAAGCGTCGCACGATTGTTTGTACGTAATTTCATATTTAACTGTTAATGCGTTGGTCTTGTGTGTGTGTGTGTGTGTGTGTGTGTGTTTCTATGTTTGTGTACTGAGTGGGTAATTATTATTATATATAAAGGAGATACTTGAGATCTAGTTATTGTTTTATTCGTGGCTTAATTTTTAACCAGACGTTTTCTTTGTTGGCTATCGCATGTGCATTTGTTCTCCATTTAGTGTTGTCTGTTTTATTGTCTTGTTTGTTGGTTGGGTTTTGACTCCATTGTGTGTATATGTAATTCCCATTACCTTTGAGTATTATAAATAGTTTGTTTTTTTTTAGAAAGAACGACACTGAATAATCGATAGTATTTTTATTATTAATGAAATGGACTATTTATTTCGACAATAATTATCAGCACAAATACCTTGATTAGTTCACATTTTCTGGTGCACAGCTTGTTTTTTTCATTGATTGATGAGTTCTTACTGGTTCCGTCACTCTGAAGCCGCTCATAAGCTGCTTGTCTACGAATGCATTTGAAAAGAAATTTTTTTAAAGTTTCCTCAAATTGTCGGGACTTCATTTCAAGTCCTATCTCCAGGGTTGACACCATACTCCAAGAAAAAACAACTTGTGGAAAATGTGATGTCCTCATTCAAGGCAGATCTATTTATATTTATTTTACTGTCTAAAGTATTCTACTTGTCTTCCCCAATATCCAGCCTTAATAACTTTTCTCTTATACTTACATGACTACAAGATTGATTTTGTTATTATTATATTTTTTGTCGAAATTTTCGTTAAATAATAATTTAACCTAATGCATTTCATATGATTCTGGTTAAAAATCGACCAATGTAACATTTTAAACATCGTTTTTGCTGTGAATTTCATCTACTCAGATCTTCTGCGTTTGATGAGAACGAGGAATTTGACATCGGCATAGTGACAGAAAAGCGTCGACTTCAAGATATGTCCATTGGCTTTCGTCTACATGAATGTAGACACAGTGAGGCGGGTGTGCTTACGCGAATGTATAGTACTCTTATCCGCCTGCCAGGCACTCGGAATGTTCATCCACGCCTTGGCGGTCTTTTGAACTGGCGTGTCGACTTGGCCTACTCGAGTGCATCGGATGAGTTCAATCCAGATACGGAAACAGCCTGGCGTGATCAGCGACAATATCAGGGCAGATCGAGGTCTACTACAGCGAGTCATGGCTCTCTTAATATAATATCCTTGCGAACACGCCTCTACACGCCATGGAACCCACCGGCCAGAGTTAGTACTGTGTTTTCGGATGAAGATCCGCAATACGCTGCTTATCTGTATCAACAACAACAACAACAACTCCAAAAACAGGCAAGTGCTTCCATCCTTGCTTTGTATTTATTAAGGTGTGACATGCTATTTCGACGTTCAAATATGTATAGAAATTAATTAAAATTTAATTTATCCTAACGATTTATGACCCTTAGCACTATAAATTTTCGGCTGAACCAACGGTGATCCTCAACTAAGGGTGGCAGCAGCGTTCTCGTGAAAATTTCCGGTGCTAAAGGCTCCAGTTATACGTCTCTTTAAAACCTTTTCGCACTCAAGTGGATTCCGCCGATAGTTGCCATTACTTTTTGAGTCAAATTGCTCTAACTTCGGGTAAAAATAGGAGATGGCGACACTTCCACTTTCGTACGAAAGCCTAACTCTCGCCGAAGTGCGCGTCTTTTTTTGTTCTCAACGTGTCCAATGGATAGGTCTTCATTTTTCAGTCACATTGCTCCTGGTGATATTAGATCTTATTGTGTGAGTGGCTCTGATCTCCGTTTACGTATGGCTGCCCCGAGTTTACTATGCCAGGTTCGCCTATGCCAAATTGATTTGTTCGCTTTATTTTTACGCAGGCGATGTAGGCTGATGTTAAACTGAACTTTGTTCATTAAAAGTTAGCTTTTCAGTGAGATCACCGTTTGTGTGCCACTAGGCTTGACCCTACTAATTAGATTTCCACCCTTTATAATGGTAAACTAGGAAGGTAGAAATGCTTCAATGCATGCATCTGATGACAGTTTGCTTATCGTCTATGAATGCCAAGTTAAAAAGTGATTAAATGAACACTGGTTGCACGGGCGGTGATAACAACTACTTTAATTAAGGTTGCGATCTTTATATAAAAACATGACCCATTAAGCACATAAATATGTCAGTATAAACTAAGAAATGTATGGTGTTGAAAGGCCAATTCATCCAATTGACCGGTTTTTTCCTTATTGGGAACTCATCACGTACCGTCAAGACTTTGCCGCGGACAGGACTAGAACTTGGGCACGTCTGCTTTGGAATCTGTTGATCTAACTAATGAGCCATCCTGCCGCACATTGCACACAATTTGAAGTTATATACTAACTAATATTTATTAGCTAATCTTTACTTATATGGCATTCATTTAGATCTAAAGTTCCAACTAACCATTCCGAATCTGTCATTATAGAACAGGCACAACACTACATTTGGAAGTATGTATTAGGTGTTGCGAACCTAGTAACAAATTAGTTCACTTGTAATTAAACGAACATTGGTTGCGCGGGTGGTGATACCAATTATTATAATCAAGGTTGCGGTCTTGATATAAACACCTGACCCATTAATTACTTACATATGTCAGTATAAACTAAGAATTGTATAGTGTAGAAAAGGCAATTCATCCAGTAGACCGGTTTCGTCCTTATTGGGAACTCATCAAGTACTGGCCAGAATTTGCCGCCGAGACGGGATTGACGAACCTGGTCACGTCTGCTTCGGAATCTAGCTGAACCACTGAGCGTAGTGCCGTGCGCGGCAGGATAGCTCAGTGGTTAGAGCACCAGATTCCGAAGCAGACGTGCCCAGGTTCGTATCCTGTCCGCGGCAAATTCTGGCCAGTACTTGATTGGAAGTTCCAATAGGACGAAACCGGTCTACTGGATGAATAGCCTTTTCTACACTATACAATTCTTTAGTTTACCTACTGACATATGTAAGTAATGAATGGGTCAGGTGTTTATATCAAGACCGCAACCTTGATTATAATAATTAGTTCACTTGTAACCAGAAGGATAAACCAAAGGCAGCATGAACGGAAAGTATAATCTCATGCATATTCGTTTCGTGCTTACTGGCAACTCATCAGTAGGAGCCGGTATTACGCCCTTTAACCACTATATATTTGGTCGAAGAATGTGGAATAATAGGACGAATGTGCATGAGGTTATACTTTCCGTTCATGCTGTCTTTAGTTTATCCTTCTGGTCACAACTGAACTAATTTGTTACCAGGTTCGCAACACCTAATACATACTTGCATATACATTAGTTCTTCGCAACAAACAGTATTTAACTACATTTGGAAGTTGTATTTAATTTAACATTTATATAATTAAATGAACGTTAGTTGCACAGACGGTGGTAATAATTACTTTAATTAAGGTTGCGATCCTGATATAAACACCTGGCCTATTATTTACACTACAGTTTTTCATTTATATATATATATATATATATATATATATATATATATATATATATATATATATATATATATATATATAGGGAATGATTAGTTTTAACTTCAGGTCTAAAGGGATGCCAAATAAGGCCAACGTAAAAGAAAGGCCCAACCAAAAAAATTCTGCATAGTGTGCGACAGTTTGTCTCAATGGTTAGAGCACTAGATTTCGAAGCAGACGAGCCCAGGTTCGAGCCCTGTCCGTGGTAAATTTTGGACAGTACATGATGAGTTCCAAATAAGACCGAAACCTTTCTACTGGATGAATTTGTTATTAGGTTCGCAAGCACTATACATACTTGCATATATATTAGTTCTCCGCAACAAACAGTATTTAACTGTTGTATATTGAATTGAATGATGTCATGCTTACCGCGAAATGTGATAACTGATATCGATCAAGGCCAGAGTGTATGTATTTACTGGAGTAACAGGTGTTCAGAAATTGTTGTAATTCTCAATTTCGGTGAACTATAGCATAAATTGATATCCATCATGTTGGTACCATGTACCGACTCGGAAACCATAGTGTTAGTACCATGTACCTTTTCGGTACAATAATGTTGGTATCGGTTACTAACACAATAACCATAGTGTTAGTATCCTTTACAGACTCGGTATATATATTATATAGTGTGAGTTAGCGTTGAAGTCGCATTGTCGTAGACTTTATATAATGTTAGCTTCACTATTGCAGATTTACACATTCGTCTAGGAGATTGTACCGTCCTATTATTCCACATTCTTCACCGAAATATATAGTGGTTAAAGGGCGTAATACCGGCTCCTACTGATGAGTCGCCAGTAAGCACGAAACGAATGTGCATGAGATTATACTTTCCGTTCATGCTGCCTTTGGTTTATCCTTCTGATCACAACTGAACTAATTTGTTACTAGGTTTGCAACACCTAATACATGCATATATATTAGCTCTCCGCAACAAACAGTATTTACTGGATGAATTGCCTTTTCTACACTATGCAATTCTTAGGTTATACTGACCGGTGTATGTACATGGTGGATTAGGTGTTGATATGAGGATCATTGCCTCTATTAAATTAATTATAACGTGATTGTTGCGTACTTGAAGGTTGTAAACGTGTTTAAAATGCTACTTTTCATCACCCACCCATTAAATCAATGCTTTCTTTACTTACTTTTATTAATGCATTGAGGCTTCATAAAATCAATGATCAGTTATGTGCAAAAATTGTCTTGGCAAGAGTAAAATGTAATGTTCTGTATTTGAGACTACTTGGGAGATGAGATAATTAAATTATTTCGTATATTCATCGCCATTTGTTATTGGTCAATTGCTTTTCGGTTCTTCGTTGACGATTACCAAGGGAATTCGCAATGCGATACTAAACACTTATGATGGGTATTTTACCATACCGTTTTTTGAGTGAAATTGATTATTAAATTGGGCCTATTCCGATTTCACAGGCATTTTTTGTGCTTTATTTGACTCTGCCTACTCTATCAAGTTTAATTTTCCAATTGTACTCGGCGTCATACTGAACTATTGTATGAATCAGTTTGCTATGTCATCGTGAATACTTTAGCTGTTGTGTCCTTCTGAAGACAATTATTCTAAACTATTAAACTTTCCGTTCTCAAACTTGTCTCGACTTTTCATTTGGCGCAAAAATCTACCTATATTTATGTTTGCTAACGATAATATCATATACCTAGCCGGAACTGATATGATTAAGTCATCCCTCCGCGAAACCATATTCATTTTGACCTTCCCATCAATTTCACCGATAGCTGCGATTCTTAACTATGCGAACGTAAGTGAGGTCCATGGTTGATTACAGGAGACGCGCTAAGCACTCATATGTTCTTAGTAAAGAAACGAAAATTCGATTCCCGATTGTTTTCACTGTTATAAGTGATGTATTCTCTTTGCGGATTACTAATATATGTTCAGTTCTGTCGATATGCATATTTAATTGTGTATTACGTATTGCGTAATACAAAATAATCAGTTCTATTATGACTAGAAAGTTAAGATAAAATCTGCATGTCCAAAAACTATTGTATCATGTACAAGTACGTTTCATACTTACTTGCGAAACACCAGTATCGCTGTATATTTAATCATATGTATGTATGCATGCATGCATGCATGTATGTTGTATGTATAAAAATACGTATATATGTATATATGTTGTATGTATGCAAGTATATATGAATGTATTGAGGTATGTTGTACATATGCATATGTGTATACATGTTGTATGCATGCAAGTATGTATGTATGTATGTATGTATGTATGTATGTATGTATGTATGTATGTATGTATGTATGTATGTATATATGTATGTATGTATGTATGTATGTATGTATGTATGTATGTATGTATGTATGTATGTATGTATGTATGTATGTATGTATGTATGTATATGTATGTATGTATGTATGTATGTATGTATGTATGTATGTATGTATGTACGTACGTATGTATGTATGTATGTATGTATGTATGTATGTATGTATGTATGTATGTATGCACGTATGTTTGTATGCATGTATGTACGTATGTATTTATATATGTCTGTATGCGTTTATGTATTTATTTTTTATATATATAATTGTATGTATGGTGTTATGTATGTATGCTGTATATATGCACGTATTTTTGTATGTTGCATGTATGTATTATTATTATTACCTTATCTCATTATTTTTTGGAAAACTTCTAACCGACCGTATTTTTTATTAACTAATCCTTATATGATTCAACATTAATTTACAAGAAACGAAATCGGAGGCTAACTTGTATTACGCAATAGTTAATTAAAACTATATTGCTTCAATTTTTATTGATCACTCATGAATCCCGTGCTCATGTATACGTTACACGCTAAGCAGGCTGAACTGGAGACCCAGAGGCTACTCAACCGCCATGATGCGTCGCTTGGAAGCACAGAGCAATCAGATGGTGACATGCCAGGGGTTGTCCTCGTCTGGGACGAAAACCAACCTGTCGAGTGGGAGGCGAGCACTGGTCGTACTGTTCGCATTGGCCTATTTGACATTCAGTACCACCAAACCGAGCCACACCAGTTACACGATTCAACTTCACCGAATCGAAAAGTGCCGTCACAAGAGCGTGCAGTCAGCATACTGTGTGTAACCACCGGTCTAAAATTGGTGCATATGTTGGACGGTGTGGGCCGCATTACCTCATCGATTTTGACATCGGCAAGTTGTTACGTCATATAAATCGTTTTATTCTTCAACTGTCTGAATTGGCTTCTATTTAGAATATACTTTTGCATATCCCTCGAGTGTTGTATTACATTTGCGTATTGTAGATTTGACTATGTTGCAGCAAACATCCCTTTTAGATATATTCTATTGTTGTATAACGTAAGCAAGTATTCTAACTTAATTTCTTAGTTATTATAATCAAGGTTGCGATCTTGATATAAGCACCTGACCGATTAAGTACTTACACATGTCAGTATAAACAAAGAATTTTATAGTGTAGAAAAGACAATTCATCCTGTAGACCGGTTTCGTCCTTTTTGGGAACTCATTATGTACTGGCCAGAAATTGCCGCGGACAGGGCTCGAACCTGGGAATGTCTGTTTCGGAATCTGATGCTCTAACCACTGAGCCACCCTGCCGCATAAAAGGCAATTCATTCAGTAGACCAGTTTCGTCCTTATTGGGAACTCATCATGTTTAGAGCACCAGATTCCGAAGCAGACGTGCCCAGGTTCGAGCCCTGTCCGCTGCAATTAATGGCCATTACATAATGAGTTCCCAAAAAGGACGAATCCGGTCTACATGATGAATTGCCTTTTCTAGACCATACAATTGTTAGTTTATACTGACATATGTTAGTAATCAATGGGTCAGGTGTTTATATCAAGATCGCAACCTTGATTATAATATTTGTTATTACCGCCCGCACAACCAATGTTCGTTTAATTATATTAATTCTTCATTGTTATTAATAATCTCTATTTACAGAATCAGCTATTTCCGTCATGATGGGATGTGATGAAAAGTGGCTTGTTAAGTTAGAATATTTTCCCAATGAATGTAAGCTTAAATTTTTAAGAATTTATCACTATCTGATATTATTTCACACACTTACTGAACTAAAATGTATGCACGCCATTTTTATACATTACCTTTTTACGTAATCAACATTTTCGTTCATGACATTCCGCATTACTTGATTTTTTCACAGATAACGGATCAATCAGACATTGTCTACAACTTGTCGATGAGCTATACTCGTTCAGGTGCTTCGCTGTTGCCGGACGTTCTTCGTGTAGAACAGCCTGGTCGTTCGGCTAAATGGATTTCCGTGAAACGTGGCCCACGTGATCGTGTTGAATTCCTTAGTCGACATTCTGCAGAAATACCGTCGAGAAGTCATTACTTCAGGTCAGTTTATTATGAAAATACTTTTTGTTATATATATATATATATATATATATATATATATATATATATATATATATATATATATATATCAGGTCATTATCCAATCGAAAGTTTATTTTCTGGGCCTGTGCATTGGAATCTCTTTTCTAGTTGATTACTTTTGCGTTATGTTGGCATGTACAACACGTGGATAGCTTAATGTGTGTTGGCTATCGATATGAGTCAGGCGTTTGCCATTTTCATAGTGATTTTGGTCAAATAAATTCTTAACTAGGTAATTTATTAATGCCAGATGTCTGATTGAACGTAAATCTTAGAATAAACACAGCAGGTTCCATCGCAATGATTTATTCCTATGTTAACATTGCCGGATAATTTCATGTAGGTTTTGTGTTTACGGATATTTTGATGAACGAATTACTAGATAGTACAATGAAAGCAATTTAGAGTACTATAACATAAGCGCACTTGTGTGTTGTCACATATTATGACATATTTTTACACACATATACATGTTAATATACATTGAATTGAAGTCTGTTTGTAGGATCGTGATTATGTATATGTTTTCAACGCAAACTCAACATTCCATCAGGTAGCAAAGGCAGTTCATCCAGTAGACTGATTTCGTTCATATTGAGACCTCTTTAAGTAATGTCCTGAATTTTCCGCGTACAGTTCTGGAACTTAGGCAAATTAACTTTACAGTCATGTGTATTCGGCCGAAATAAGCACATGTTCATAGCAGACAGAGCAATCTTGTTTAACCGGGTTGACTGTTACTGAGGTCATGTATGGCTGATAGTAGTAGTATCAACTGTTGTACCCGCCAAAGTGAATTAGAAGTTTCGTTGTTCACAGCCTTAAGGATAGCCACTTTAACATCTCCATTCCCTCAGTTGACGACCGTGGCACCCTGCTTAATTGATTGAATAATTAAGCGAACATTGGTAGCGCGGGCGGTGGTAGCAATTATTTAGGTCAAGGTTGCTATCTTGATTTAAATACCAGTCCCACTATGTATATGCATTTTTCAGTATTAATTAAGCATTGCGTAATGTAGAAAAGGCCTTTTATACATTGCGCAATGCTTAGTCTATACTGTCAAATGTATGCATATAATGGGACTGGTGTTTACATCGAGATCCCAACTTTGAATTGAATAACTGATTGAGTGACACAGCGCGGAACCCGTTGGGCGTGTTGATAAAAACGGTGTTGTGCGCCACGTTTAACTTAATATTTTGTAGCGCCGCGAGTTCCACCTTAGCCACCATGACGTAGTCTCGCGCATGTGGGTGTCTGCGCGTAGGTCGTCCGGCATAATCTTCTCGCTGGTTAGTGCACACTGCTTGAATTAGCTGATGTAGATACGTCTCTGTATATGATTTTGTCTTATAACCTTTTGGCATTGGGGCTTCGGACTCGCCTGGATGACATCTCCACACTCAATAGGCAATGGTTGCCGGAGCAACGCCCCTGATTGTTGATAAGGTAAATTGAATGGCCCCCTCGACTGAATGTAAGTTGTCCAGCCATAAACCACAGGCTTCGTGGCACCAACATCGCAGAACATGTTTCATCATACGATGTGCTCCTTGAGCCGTAGTTTAAGTTCTCGGTTGATTTGTCGCATCTCCGAGATACATTATATGAAGGTTTTTGCATTAGTGATTAAATTCCTTCGTCTCAGACTGAGCACCCAGATCGGTAACGACTACTTTCTGTGCACTGAATCTCGACTGAGCTGGCGCTCTTCTGAGCATCTTATAATTTTCTCTGTGGTGGTTTGCTTCAGTGGCATAAATTCGGCTCACCAGGTAAATTCATCGACCATGGACAACGCAGGCCGTCTAGCCACGCGTCACTGTGTTCTATAGATTTTTTTCTTCTTTTAAAGCTGTTTTGGCATCAGTGGCCTTGTTATGGCTCGAAAGAAACACCGCTTGATACGGCAAACTATAATGTGGTGGATCCGCGTAGAAGGAGTACTTTACGAACCACCTGTAATCAACATGATACTCCGTCGTTATGGTTTATTACAAGTATCCTACTTTTTTGTATTTGGAAACATTCATCAACACAGACTCAACAGGGAATCAAGAGGAGTACAATGCCATTCTAAACTACGATACCGAAGGTCGTGTTAGTCGTCAAATTGTCTTTGACTGGCGACGTCAAAATCCTTCTTTCTCCTCCTCCTCCTCCTCCTCCTCCTCCTCCATATCTGCTTCTGCTCATTCTCTTAACCCGCTGTTGCAATCGTCTGGTGTTCCAAAACCGTTCAATGGTGATGCAATATTTCGCTCTCAATCCTCACCATTCATGGAAACCAGCGGTTCATCTCGACATGAGTCACGTTATGAGGCGCTGTTCAACTACGACTCGAGGGGACTGTTGTCGCGTCGTGGTGATTGGAAGTACACCTTTGACGCGGACGGCTTCCTTGTAGAAAGACGACTGAATGACGCCTCCATAGTAGACAGATTCACGTATAATAGCAAAGGTTTGTTGATCGCCTCCGAACGAATGATTAGAGCCGATCTCTTGTTTGAAGCCAATATAGTAAATAATCCAAAGGTGACGAGCAAGAGTGTTGGCGGCAACGGCAGTGGTGCCAGATCAAGAAGCCGAGATGCCTCAACGTCTGGCGGGCGCATAACCTTGGACTCAACGACTGACTTGCCTACGAATTTGCCAATGGACTGCGGTAAGTTGTGGATATTGACTTTTTCTGAGGCAATTTTTTTTGTTTAACTGTTTCGTTGGTGTGTGTGTGTGTGTGTGTGTGTGTGTGTATATATGCTACTTTGCAAAACCGTGATGTAGGCCAATTTCATAACGCAAAATATGAGTTTTATTCTCTGGTGGATGTGTGCGTAGACTTTACGAGCCCGATGACCGGATTCACTATAGTGACACATTCCCGTGATAATAGTATAACATCATCGCTCTCATGCTAACTAATCAAATATTATACTCCTAGAGGTTACGCGTATGGCTGAAACTCTTGATCTTGCTGTCATGCACGAATGCCATTCAATGTAGGACTGAAGGCGATCGGGGACGCGTAACTTCTTGTCAAGTCAACATGAATCCTGCTTTCAGATGCCAGTTGTTTGCTCTATAATGTTCCAGTAGAAAGCTTTTCTTTCTTCAGTCCTATGGCACCAGACTCATTTGTAGCCTTTTGTGTGCACGTCTAAGATCCCCCTCGTGTTGGAAAGAGCACTGATTTCGACGCCGAAAAGCATTGCACATCCTTCATTTTCCTTTCTTTAGGATTAAAGGTGCAATTGTTTATAATTTGAACTTTGGCCTACAATTGGTCTGGCGTTTGAAAAACTTGTCTCCGCGTGACCAACTAGAATGAAATTAGACACTGGATTAATCGAAATCACATGATCTGCGTTTTGACTGACGCAGTAATGATTTCAAATGTTTTCTGTCTTCAAAACAATATTTCGGCTGTCGTTATCAGCCGCCTTCTTCAATTGGTCCTGCCTCACCAGTTTTGCAAAATAAGCTAATGAAGCAAGCGCGATATTTCCTCTGGTCATATCATTTTTGCTTCATACTGGCCTTTCGCTAGATAGTTGCGCGTCACGTGTGGTTACGAAGAGTGTTTCTGCTCTATTTGTCTCCCCCCCCCCACCAGAAAGTGTGAGGGCAATCTCAGTTACGTCATTTCACATGGAGTGTATAAAACAAATAGTCTAACGCATGCAAATGGTAAATTCTTTTCAGCCACTGTAGTCTCACTTAGTTCGATTAACATAAAAGTTATGGGAATGCACACACACACACACACACACGTTACACACAACTATCTAGTGAAAGGCCAGTCTGAAGTATAAATGATATGGCCAGAGGAAATATAGTGCTTGCATTATTAGTCTGTTTCGTAAAACTGGTGAGGACGGACCAACTGAAGAAGGCGGCCGATAACGCCAGCCGAAATAAATTGGAGAAGGAAAACAAATTGAATCAGTACTGCGTTAGTCAAAACGCAGATCAGGTAATTTAGAAAGAAATTCAACTTTGAATTCTGTTTTTGTATATAACCACACACTTCACACACTGCGTGGTTTGATTGGTGGTATCCAACCGTATTTAATCAAACTCATATGTTAGTAAATCCTCTTTCCAAAGACGAGTCATCCACTAGACTACTGGTGGCGTCATACATAAATAAGTAAACGATGCTCAACGTTGTTCCGCGTAGTAAGCTGTTCCAATAGATCCTGGTGCTTTTTAGCATGGCCACTGGAGAACCAACAACGGAATGAAGCCGTCAATAATAAATTAATTAACTGCTAACTAAGATGACAATGGCGCCAGTCGCTCTCCATCTGTTTGTTCCTAGGTTTGCGCAATCTAACGCCCCTAATTGCGATCGTGAGTTGTCGCTTTGCAGTATTAGTTTCGCAAAGTTCCGATTGTTCCCCATTACCGTCTTCGTGGTGGTTGGATGCTGATTCGTCCCCATCCTCCGAAGGCTTCAACATCGTTCATGATAACCACCGGAAATGAGGTACGATCTAATCTTCGTTGACTGATGATGTATCGGAACAGCGTTTCCTGTTCCACCATCAGGCCTATAATAATCTGCATCTTCTTCATTTGGTATTGATTCATAAGTGTGACGAAATGTGAAATCAAATTTCTGTGCTAGATATTTTTTGAAAGATTGCGCAATGCGGACGTCACCTTGTGAAATTCTACGATTTTCGGTCGTGGGTTGTCGCTTTGCACTATCAGTTTCGCAAAGATCCGATTGATCCCTATTTCCAAGTACGCATCTGTTTCGTCTTCGTGGTGACTGGATGCTGATTAGTCCCCTTCCTCCGAAGGCTTCAACATCGTTCATAATAACTACTGGAAATGAGGTACGATCTAATCTTCGTTGACTGACGATGTTTCGGAATAGCGTTTCCTCTTCCATCATCAGGCTTCTAATAAATAGCATCTTCTTCATTTAGTAGTGATTCATAAGTGTGACGATATGTGGCATCAAATTTCTCTGTCAGATAGTTTTTGAAAGATTGCCTAGTACAGGCATCACTTTGTGAAATTCTACGATATTCGATGGTGGGTTGTCGCTTTGCACTATCAGTTTCGCAAAGATCCGATTGATCTCCATTTCCAAGTACGCATCGAGTTCGCTTCCTTGTCAGCTGGGTGCGGATTTGTGACTTTCTTTCAAAGGCTTCAACATCTTTAAATACTAATTACCGTAAATGAGGTAATTATCAACGTGACGTCCGCACTGTGCAACCTGTCAATAAATATCTAACGCCTCTGTATTTATATTGCATGAAGCTATTTAGTATGCTTGTTATATCATACTAAATGAGTAACAGGCCAATTTACATGCTTAGAAATGCCTTACAATGTGTAGTGGTCGACGTATTCACCTCAAGTTCTCACTCCGTCCTCCTTTAGCTCACTCGTCTTTATACGATCCTTTAACTATCTGTGTTCTTCATTCTATTTGGCGTATAGCACAGACTCCCTTTTCTTTGTGGAAACATTAAGGCCATATATTATGAATGTGTAGGAATTTAGACGAAATGTGTCGATCTACTTTGCCCATGAAAACAATTCAATGAGCCTGTCCAATGCAGGCACAACTTTCTTATCTGTAGTGGCATATATGTTTTGAAAGAAACATGTTGCACGCCAGGGAATAGATTAATTACCTTATCCTTGTTAGGCTCAACAAGGTGTTTGCAAACACTGTCTTCAGTTGGACTGCGAATATTTCGTTTTCCGGTTTCGGTAACCTTTTTTAACAGAAAGCATATCCCACAAACAATTTGACAATCAGTGTAACCAAGGTTGCAATCGTGATTTAGACACCAGAACAATTAAGTACATACATTTGTCAGTAGAAACTAAGAATTGTATGGTTTAGAAAAGGCAATTCATCCTGTAGACCGGTTTCGTTCTTAATGGTAACTCATCACCTACTGGCCAGAATTTTCCGCAGTCGGGGCTTGAATCTCGACACGTCTGCTACGGAATATGCTTCTTTAACCACTGAGCCACTCTGTTGCATGCTACACACAATTTTCAGTTATATACTAATTAATGTAATTCGGCAATCTGTATGTCAACTGGTAAATTTAGATTGAACTCTTTCGTTTATAATTATTGCAAGAAATCTTTGTTGGGTTTAATTTAAAACTGGTGAGGCAGGACAACTGCAGAAGGCTGTCGATAAAGACAGTGTAAATATTTTGGTAAAGAAAGAAAACTATTGAAAAAAGAACAACTGCGTTAGTCAAAACGCAGATCAGGTAAACTATTAAGCATGATTGTATTTTCACTAGGTAAGTGTCTGTGTGTGTGTGCACTCATCGAGATGGAACAGAAGTGATTTCATAAAACCTACTAATGGTTCACTAGGTAAGCGTACGCCATGCCTGTGTGTATGTGCTCTCGTTTGTTTTGTGTTGAGTAGGTATCAGTTTACTGCACGTGCATTTGTGATACATGTCTCTTGAAAGTTGCCTTCTATTTGCACCATTACACTGCAATCAAAATGCTCGATTTTCGTGCACACAACATTTTTTCAGCCACATTATATTTTTTAAAGTACTTTTTATAAATTATTTAATTAATAAATAAAATATGACCAATCTGTTTTTCAGTCATAATTAAACAAGACATCTCGTGTTTAATCCAACGCGCTGCTGAATCTCTATTTACACTTAGTATTTTATTTATTAATGAATTCTGTATTTAATAAATAAAGTATAAAAAATATATTTTTAGCACTGATTTTACAGGCTGGTCAGTGCTGTGTCTAGCTTCAGTAAGACACCAAGCAGATGTGAGAAATTGCATAGACTTGCCTCGTTCTTAATCATTTGTTGAGCGTGGTCATGTTATGAAATTTTACAGTGATAACCACACGGAAGCTCTGTGACCCGTGTCTCCTTGCTTTTTTTAAGTAGCATATAGTTTGTTTTGATCTAGACTGCTAGGTGGCTTTGCTTTGTGCATTCTTTGAGTATTCCCTTTCACGTGGGATAGATCCTTCTCCGCTTGGTTATACAGAAATGCGACATCGGTTTTAAATTAATTAATTAATTAAATCAAATTTGCGAGCTCGAAGTAAACACCACTCCCATTGTATTTAACCGATCGTCGAAAAACATAGCAAATCTACCGCCAGTCGCATGCACTGACGCGTGTCGACCTTCTATGATCATCATCATCAGAGTACGACGGCGAACTGACTAGCGAGGATTAAACCGCAATTTCAAATGTTGGTGCAGTGCTCTTTATAAGGAGAGTGATGGTGGAGATGATGGTTTAGGCTTTGTACTTAACTGCATAAAAATCTGTTACCTTTGTGCGTTTCTCCATTATTATTATTATGCTTTGCATCATGCTCGTTTATAGGCGAACTGCGTCGCTTTCGTGTACAATACGTATACGATGCTGAGGATCGTCTGATTGTTATTCGCGATTTGTTGGCCATTCGCGACATGGTGCAGTATGTGTACGCAGATCCACGCTGGCCAACTCGTATAACTCATGTAATTCAGCACGGCAGGGCGCGTGTTTTCTCCTTGTATTACGAGCCAACACACGGCCACCTCTTCGCATTGCACGAACGACCTGCGCAGATTGTCGGCAGCAGCGACGAGAAACAACTCAGTCCAAACAACAGCCACGAGACGAGGACACGAACGAAACGCTACTGGTCTGCTCCACCGATTGGCAAGCCGGCTTCCAACCAATTACCGAGTGAAAGCAACGTGATTGGTCAGATTTATTTTGTTATTGCAGACAACCAGGGTGCTCCGATAGCGGCGTTTAAACACCGTGAAATGGTAAATAAAAGTAATATTTCTCATATGACAGTCGTTAACTGTGGACCACTGGTGTAACCTTTCTTTCACCTGTAATTCGAATTGAGAATTAATTCTTGTTTTGAAGCATACATTTGATATACAATAGTTTTAAAATGCCATTTTTTCACCACAAGTCAGCTCGACTACAATATCTGGTACACAAAATTTTGACTTTATGAAAAGAAATGGATTTTCAATAGGATAAAAGGCAAACTTTGTGCATAAACAGATACTGAATCAGGAAACGCACATGCTGAGGTACGCATGCACACATATACATGCGCTCAAACGATTTATCAGTTTTTTTTCAAAAATCATTGATTTCGCGGGTAGTGGTGGCAATTATTTAATCCCATTGTATTTAACCAGTCGCCGAACAACATAGCAAAAACTACCGTCAGTTACACGCACTGACGCGTTTCGACCTTCCATGATCATCATCAGAGTACGACGGCAAACTGACTATCGAGGATCAAACCGCATAGAATATATATGGAAATCAAATTTAGATATGCGGCTCTCACCTCTAGCAGTCTCGCATACATTGAACTTGACTGGAAATGTCGGCTGCACAATTTCTATGCAGTCACGAACATTAACTGTTTGCAGCTTTCGCCACATATACATATATAGGCAATACAATTCAACAATAATTGTTTGCGCGGGTGGTGGTAACAATTCTTTAAATCAAGTTTGCGAGCTTGAAGTAAACACCAATCCCATTGTATTTAACCAGTCGTCGAACAATATAACAAAACTACCGCCAGCCGCAACGCACTGACGCTTTTCGACCTTCCATGATCATCATCAGAGTACGACGGCGAACTGACTATCGAGGATCAAACAGCATTGAATATATATGGGAATCAAATTTAGATATGCGGCTCTCACCTCTAGCAGTCTCGCATACATTGAACTTGACTGGAAATGTCGGTCGCACAATTTATGCGCAGTTTAAAATGAGTAAACTGTTGCGATCCTGGGATAATTAGCTGTGTTGTGACTAACGGAGGATTGTTTCGAATGCCTTCTTTTAGCGGTTACCGAGAATGGTATTCGAAGCATATCAGCTTACAAGAGCAAATGTGAACAACCCTATGATAGTCACAATTCAGATCAGGTTATTCGCCAGTTTTCTTTCAATGTGTGTAAAAACGTCTTGTGCTTACTTAGCTGCGGATTAGGGATTTTAAAACTACCTATATCTTTATTTATGAAATCTGGCGTACACCGACTTAGTTTTTAACCTAAGAATTAATTAAGGAAATTTGCTTTAAATCTATAAAATATTTCTAAAAGAAGGTAGTTGATTATTATTTAAATGAAGTTGTCAGGCCTGAAATAAACACATACTTCTAATCAAGCAAAAAATAGCTAAACAATTTTTATTCACACGTACAAACAAGTTTCCATCGCCCATATTCAGCAGAAATATAACTTTCTCTTCTTATTGTCTAGCATTCATATTACTTGACAGTAATTTTGGCCGTGAAATTTGTATTCAGTCACAAACAATTTACCACAGTTAACGGCAATGCTTTTATAATATTTAATTTTCAAATAAGTAAAGCATTTCGTCTAAAAGATGATTATTTAAAACACGTTAATGTATGTAAATACCAATCCAATTGTATTTAACCAATCGTCGAACAACATAGCAAACCTACCGACAGTCAGTCAAGTACGCGTGACTGACGTTAGGTCTGTTACGTTGTTTGACGAATAGTTAGATAAAATGTGATTTGTATTTACTTTAAGCTCGTACATTTGATTAAAAGAATTGTTACCACCACCCGTGCTATCAATGATTTTTTAATTATATTACCTATGTATATGTGGCGAAAGCTGCAAAAAGTTAATATTCGTGACTGCATAGAAATAGTGCAGCCGATATTTTCAGTCCAGTATGCGAGACTACTAGAGATGAGAGCCGCATATAAAAGTTTTCTTTCAATTTATATGCATTTCAGTTTCATCCTCGCTAGTCAGTTTTACATCGTACTGACTGTTACCACCACCCGTGCAATCTATGATTGATTAATGTTATATAACTGTTACAATATCGCTTTCGCTCCATCTTATAATCTAACGTACTTAAGAAACAGAATACAGGAATTAATATTGTTCAAATAGAAAAACACTCCACCTAGAATTTAAAAATTAAAAATATAACATATTTGTCCAGCAAGTTCAACAAGACGAACTATTCAACTTAATCGCATGGGACCTGGAAAGCCCCATAGTAATGCCATTGCATGAACGAATGGTTTTTTGCATCTGGGAATAACTTTTTTTTACTTATTATTAAAAATATTACAAAATACAATTTTTATGCAGCAATCGCCGCTCCTATGTCAATTGAGTAATCCGTGATTGCAACGATATCGACAACTATTATTCGTGTAAAGTTTGCGTAATTATGATAAAAAACAATCATATTTTATTTAACTAGTCACGCAACAGCGAAACTATGGTCAATAACATGTACTGGTGCATTTCAGCCTTACATGGTAATCTTCAAAGAACGATGGAAAACTGTGAAACGTTAATGAAACCACTTTGTATTCGTAAGGTATGGCAATCCGAAATATAGCTCTCATCTCAAGTAGCCTTGCATACATTTCAATTAACTTGAATGGAAAGTAGAAATATGCTTCTCGTGATTTCTGTATATTCACAAATATAACGTTGATGCATATTTCGCAACAACTATGTAAGCTAGTCAATTAAAAAATCATTGACTGCATGAGTATAAATGACACTTTTTGAAGTCAAATTTGAGGAATTTAGGGAAACACAAGCCATATTGTATTTAATCAATGATCACCATTTTATTTTATCCTTAGTCCAATTTCATCAAAATGTTGCCTGACTAATAAGATAATTTACCGTAGAGCTCTGCATAACATCGTGACCAGACTATGTTATGAATGACTAATATTTTGAATTATATTATTACAACAGGTATGGAATGCTGAATATTCAACCACTGGCTATCGACGTGTTCTTCGAAGCGCAGCTTCCCCTCAATTAGTCGCTAACTTGGCTAATTCAAATGCTGCAGGTTCATCTTTGCGTGATGGCTATTGGCCGCGTTTCAATCGACCCAAGCGAAGGCTACAAGGTCGCAGCATTCATAATTCATCAACTGTCGGAGAAAACTCGATTGAAGATTCAACTCGTGATGAAAGAAGCGCAAAATACGTTGTTACTAATAGTAGCGAAGCGGAATCAAGTAAAATCAAGAATACGCGCGAGCGACGTAGCACCGACTTTTCTTCTTACAATTCATTTGAAACGGGCATGCCAGAAGCAGGTGGAGATAATACCGATCAATATTATACACTGCTTGCCGATGGTGATGTGCCATTAGGTTATCGTGGCTGTCCAGTGGATACTCACACCGGCTTTGTGTTTTGTCCTTCACCTTACGGTTCTGACGGGGCGTCATTCGTCTGGAATAACAATCGAAACAATGCAGCTAGTCGCTCCAATTCTCCTCTTGGTGGCAGGCAACCATTTAGAGCATACGACCCTTTGGGCGCGACTTTTGCGACTCCTGATTGGGCCGGTATTCTAGCGAATAGGCTAACTCGTATCCACAGAGCACCCCAGGTTAGTAGACTGAATAACACTATTTTCTACTCAATGCCACTATATATATTTATATATATATATATATATATATATATATATATATATATATATATATATAATTAGGACTGGAGAAATAAAAAAGTATATAATGGCCGATTTATTTCGAGAATACTCAACAATACATTACGTTTTGTCATTTATATACATTCCGGACTTTCATTTGATTAAGTTGATGACTTCTAGTCCGATTTTCCGTTTTACTTTTGTTTCTTGTTTATGGTTTGCGAGTGTATGTGTCGGTCTGTCTACGTGCGTGTGGAGGTTCTTCTTGTCTTATTACAGAGTGATTATTTACATCAAGTTTGAAATCTTGATATAAACACCTGACCAATTGTGTATATTCGCTTGTTAGAATAAACTAAGAATTTCATAGTGTAGAAAAGGAAATTCCTCCAGTAGACCGGGTTCTTCCTTAGTGGGAACTCTTCACTTACCGGCCAGAATTTGCTGCGGACGGAGCTACAATCTGGGCACGTCTGGTTTGGAATCTGTTGCTCTAGCCAATGCGTGCCCTCCCACATACTACACAAAATTTTCAGTTTGATAATAGCTAATGTATTTTGGTTATCCTTTCCTTCAGGTGTAGCTTGTGTAGCATCCCTTTAGATCTAAAATTTCAAACAACCACTCGAAATCAGTCATTATAGAATAGACACCATGCTACCTGTGGAAGTGGTATTTAATCAAATACTTATATGATTAAACAAAAATTGGTGGCGAGGATGGTGACAACAAATATCTAAATCAAGTTTGTAATCTTGATATAAGCACTAATCCCATTATTTCCATACATTTGTCATTATAAACTAAGTGTTGTCTAATGTAGAAAAAACGATTCATTTGGTAAATTAAATACTGTTTGTTGCGGAGAACTAATATATATGCAAGTATGTATTAGGTGTTGCGAACCTAGTACCAAATAAGTTCAGTTGTGACCAGAAGGATAAACCAAAGGCAGCATGTGAACGGAAAGTATAATCTCATGCACATTCGTTTCGAGCTTACTGGCGACTTATCAGTAGGAGCCGGTATTACGCCCTTTAACCACTATATATTTTGGTGAGAATGTGGGATAATAGGACCGTACAATCTTCTAGTATCCCATTCCTCACCCAAATATATAGTGGTAAAGCGTAATCCGGCTCCTACTGATAAGTCGCCAGTAAGCTCAGGCGAACTGTGCATGAGATTATACTTTCCGTCAACTGAGTTTATCCTTCTGCCTCTCAGTCTAACTAATTCGGCTACAGGTTCGCAACACCAACTACTATACCTGCAATTCATTTATTAGACTGGAATTCTTCACGTACAGTCCCGAATTTGTCTTAGACAGAGCTTGAACCTGGGCATGTCATCAATGCTACTATTAACTTAATAAGATACAGATTAGCACGGAATATTTTGCGAAGTCTTCCTAATTCAATTTCTGTCTCGGATATCTAATTAGCATTGATTTTAATAGAACAATTTTTATCCTATACATTGATTTGATTTGAAATTAAGAAGAAAGCCTGAGTAAGTGTTCTTCCGTAGAATATCTTCTAATTCAGCAGACATTCATAAATAGTAATTCACCACATTATTCCTTGGCAATTGTAACTTAGAGTTCGCTCACTTAGTTAAGTTTAAGAAATTTGTCATTTCCTCCTCTACAGGATTCCAAATAACTAATGACATCCAAGAACTTTAAATAAACTTCGGGTTTAGGGGCGTCTTATCTAAGAGATTTTTCTCAATGTAGTGCATGAAGATATTTGCATTTTGACTGACAACATGCTTCATCTGATTTATCGTCTAGACGCGTGAATTTTGTATTGTCATTCAACACGTTTTTCATCTTTTGTAGCTAGTCAGATTTGTCCAATATAACAACACTCTTGCCTTTATCAGCGCGTAGTTCTTTTATGTCTGCATTTTTGCTGATACCCTTAAGCGCATTTAATTTTTTTTTGTCAACGCATGCTGTTCTGCGCATTTGTACTACTTCAAATGTGAAGCTTGATCAACTAATGTAGCCTTGAACCAATGGACAGATCTGAATACCTTCGAAAGAGGAAAAACGTGTTGAAAGGCAATGCAAAATTCTCGCGACTAGACGATAAATCAGATGACATAGACAAAACGGAATGCAATGTAATAAATGGAATTAAGATCTTGACAGATGCCGGTTGATTGATGAGGCCACTGCTATCATAGACAATTAATTCAATCAATTATTAATAGAGGAATTAAACAGAAACAGACGTATTACGGACCAGAAAAGATAACAGTCTACCTGAAAATCCTATTTGAGAGGGATGCAGTTTCTCGAATAGCACAAAAGAAAGTTGAAGCGGCATTAACTCGCACATTAAATGCAGCTAAACTACGCGTGTTATTTAGGGTAACACACTTGCCTTTACCAGCAATCAAAGAGAAACAGCCGTTAATGTCGATATCAAATATTATTTACCAATATACATGCGCAAGTTGTTGACCAACTTACGTAGGCCGATCGACCAGACGGTTAATTACTCGAAGAACATTGCAACTTAATTACTCGAGAACATTGCAACTTAAATGCCTGTTTAAAATCAAATGGTGAATACATGTCTGCAATTGCGCAACACATTGTTGAATCATTACACGTATGTTCTGCAGACGTAGCATTTAAACTAATTACTAAATACAAAAACAAAGGGTAGCTAGCCACATAAGAAGCCTTATTGATAAACAAATTGCAGCCGGATTTATGCAAGCAGAAGAAGCATGCTCAGGCATTGAGCTTGAACTGGAGGTGACGCACGAATTTGATTGGTTTCCTTTTATTCACACTCTCCCCATTTTTACATATTTCTATATTGTTATGCCTTTCAATTTATATTTAACGAGATGTTCATTTGTAGATACTTGAGAAAAAATGAGAAAGAAGCGTTCCTGTATCTGATAAAATTATAATGGCGGGCTTTTGGTTAATATATGTTGCCGATTTAATCAAAACATTGCATAAGTAATGACTAGCATTTCATTATTACTTTTAAGGATCAACCTGGTCTATTTTATGAATTACATTTACCATATTTTGCAACATTTAGTGTATACTGATAGCGCATATACCATAAAATACTGTAATTATACTTGCGTTTTTATATAATTATTTTATCTTTTTTACTTGTCTTTAATTTAACTTAAACGTGGCATAATACACCAAATGCATTTGATCACAGTTTCATTCTTTTTGCTGTGTGTAGGAATTTACTCCGCATCCACTTGGATGAGAACCATTAATCTCATCCCATTTTCAGAGGCTCTCGTGATTTGCATGGAAAAATGGGGGTTTTATCAATAAGTTGATTGGTTTTTTTTCTTCGTAAGAACTACCACTAGTGTTACTTTCAACAGGATGATCCAATTATCCTGCCTCGATTTCTCATTACAAGACAGACATTACTTGATTTTATTAAGTCGTTTCAAATTATATTATTGGGGAGGTCTTGTCAAAATTTTAACGCCGCTTATTACATCATTCCTACTTTGGTCCATCACGTGTATTAAATTTGTGTAGGCTGTGCATATGTCTTTGTAGTTTACATTGCTTTGTTATCAATACTACCGAATGCATCATCACGAATTTCCATGTTTTTCCATACCCAGGTGCTTAACACTCACCAGTGGCATCCAGAAATCGATGATGAATTAGCGCCCGTTTCTACTGTAATCTCTGACTTAAGCAGCGGCGACGATGATATAGCGATAGATGTTGTGGACAATACTTTGTCGGCCGGTCTCTTGAGCACGCCAACTGACCGTCTACGTGTGGCCACACAACAGCCTAGCTGGTGGTTGCAACAGGCTGGGTTTCATGCTGATATGCTTTTGCCGATGGGTATGCACTCATTAGCCAGCAGTGTTCCCGCCAGACACAGCAGTCATAACAACGCAGATGGCAGACGCCTGGGACAATCGATTATTCTTACAAACGCACGAATGGTAAATCGACGCGTGGAGTCTATCAGTTTAGTACGCCGTAGCCGATTAACGCCGGGCGGTGTGCATGGTGTTGGGCTTCCATGGCCACTAGAAGGTCGTCTGAGTGATTTGACTCGATTGGCACGGTTGAGTTCTATGCTTAATTCAGAAGTAAGTCTATTTATACTGACTGATTGTAATATGATTGGAGAAAAAATACACCAACGATACAAAACCATCAATGTGCCTAAACAGAGCGAGAGAGAGAGAGATAGAATGAATTTTGTTGTGCTAATAATTGAATTAGTTTTTCCTAATCCTCCAGTTGATTAATCAATATTTTAAGGGTTTTATTAATTTAGAATTAGTCTTTAAACTTGTATTCTGCATTTCGCGTATGTGTCTCCTAACTCTATCAACACAAAATTTTCTTTATGCTTAACATGATAATAACTCACGGATAGGTGAAGCAATAAAATTAAATAATCTGAGCTTCCACTCTCACGTTCTGCTAGTCCAAAATACAATGTCAGCTGTCCGCTTGCAAAGCAGTCAGAATAAATCATGCTGTACAGTTTTTGCTACATTCATATACGCTATTCACTTTAGCCACAATTTTTTTCTGGGCTGAATAAAACGGCCAGTCAAATCAACGTTACGAAATTCAAATTAACGCCAATCGCATTTTTAACCAGCCAGATGTTATTGCAAAACAGCAGTCGGTTACACACACAGGTGCGCTGTGTCATCGTAAACATCATCCATTTAAATATATATAATTATGCTCATTTGTAGATACTTGAGTTGAAAGTGAGTAAGACAAGTTTTGTGCCTCTGACAACGTTACTATGAACCTAAATAATATCTTTGGCCAAAAACAATTCATCTACTATCCATTTGCTGTAAATGGACATGTATGACTTCTTAATAATGCTGAAATGGCTGTTTTGTTCCTTCTGTAATTCTAGGTTGCTCTAACTTTGTCACCTATTGACGGTGTTGTTCAGTTATCTTCTGATATGTCTCCTCAGAACACCAGTTTCAATAACGGACCAATTACAGCCAAGCGTCTGGCCCGATTCCTCTTGGCCGGCAGTAGGCTTTTAGACGTGTGGAATGAACTGCCCGAGAGTACTTCAACTATTGATGGTGTTCTTGGTCGCAGATTCACAAGTACACACTTGAGCGACTCCTCATCGACTGAGAACAGTTCACCTCAGCTCTTGGCTGCCGTGACCTCGGCCAGTTCAACGTTTCGTGGCTCTGGAAATTATGATGCAAAGCAATCTAAACCAGTACCAGATTGGCGCCACAAGTATGCTCAAAATTCTCTATCAAGACGTTCTGGCAGAGGTATGTAATCATATTTAAATTAAATTGAATTTTAAGTCGCTGCTTGATAATTTTTTAACTTGCATCCTGTCGAGATATTATCAATTATTTAATGTGCTGAACTACCGCCGAATTCCGCTGTGAAATAAGCCGGATTCATGGAAATCTCAGATTGCTAGACTCCAGCATATTAATCATACCTCGCAATGGAAGAATTCAGAGCGCGCTGCCTACCAGAGACGCTGTATCAGAACGAGAGTTTCGAGAAAGAAACATGTTTCAACTACGAAAGGGGAACTATTTGATACACTCGTTCTTGATGGTCATGCTGTTAACGACATTTGCACACACAGCCGTCGACCCGTAGGCCATCGTCCAATCGCGCAATCTTCCCGCAAAACATTACGGGAATTGTGTATTACGCAATTGTGTATTAGGTGCTGCGCACCTAGTAACAAATTAGGTCAAGTAGGACCAGAAGGTTAAACAAAAGACTGCATGAGCGGAAAGTATAATCTCATGTGAAAATTCGTTTCGTGCATACTGGTGACATCATCAGTATATATATATATATATATATATATATATATATATATATATATATATATATATATATTCTTTATGATGTCCATTCCTTTTTAATTAAACAGTATTTTTATAATTAGGAAAACAAAAATAACAAAGTGGATAAAGGCCATTTATTTCGTGAATACTAATCATCTCTCCAAATCATTCATAGTCTACAAATTCTCATGTATGTGCGGTAGCAAATATGTCGGACGTATGAAGAAGCAATTGATAAGCAGAATCCAGCAACATTTGCCACAGAAATGGATTAACAAAGGCTTGCCACCGTCAGGAAAATCAGCTATTTCCGATCATATATTGGCAACGGGGCACCCTGTCAATTCGACCAATTTCACAATTCTACATAAAACAAAATCAGAAAAATTATTATTTATCTACGAAGCCCTTTACATAAAACAACAAGCACCTGACCTTAATATTCAAAAGTTTCATCAACATGATATTCTTATCGACTGGCCAAGAATAACAAAATTCAACAACAATCTACTAGTATCCAGCCAAGAACAAACAGGCCCTCGACTAGAATCAACAAACATACAATCGGATTGGCAACAAACTGAAGTGGAAATAACAGAGGCGCATACGATGACAGAAGTCTCCAAACAATGTGAGCGTTTAACACTGCAATCAACACTGGCGTTGTTATCACGTGAAAACTTTGTGCAACAAGGTGAAACGATCAACTATACTGGGAAAAATAGCACTTGTATATGTAACAGTGAACAATGCGCACAAATGGTTAATTCTCAAGCTATCAAAACAATAATGACCAGATCTCAGACATCACTTTGCAATACTGCGAGAATGACCTTTACATGCAAATACACATACACACAAACACAATCGCATACACACTCACCAACTAGTCAAAACAAGAAACAGCAGTAAAAACGAGTCAGATTTGTTACCACTAGCATAATCAATTGAAAACCCAAAATGTATGAATATGTATAATTGTATAAGAGATGATTAGTATTCACGAAATAAATGGCCTTTATTCACTTTGTTATTTGTGTTTTCCTAATTATAAATATATATATATATATATATATATATATATATATATATATATATATATATATATATAGTAGTTCAATTTTCAATGGTCAAATTCTTTTTTCCCAAAAGATGGCATCAAAACATGCCAAGTAGAAAAATGGAATATATCTGTTTTTTTTAGAATATAATATCTTTATTTGGATTCAAACCACACATATTCCATCAAATAATAAAATTGGAAATTGTACAATATATATTAAAAAAATTATCACATCACAATAATTGTGCAATTAATCTCATGTAGATAAGTATATCTCACTAGTTGTACTATACAATATATCAATATCAGAAAGTTCGACTGAAAAGAATAATATATACATCATCAAATTAGGAACAATTAAGGTATAATTCGAGTGTAACATTATGCAAAAATTGAGAACCATGACTAGCAATTGATTGTAAGTAATTTTAACTAACATGACGATGTAGTGCATAACATTTCAATTATAATAATACGAAACTTGGAAATAAAAATCTCAAGAAAATCTGTTTCTGATAACAATTATCCTTGTCTTTTATTCAACCATGAGAAAGTATTATCATAATCAAAATAAAAAATATCAGCAGGATTGCAGGCATTTCTCTAAGCCCCTTCGGCAATTGGTTATAAATTTTGTAGATTTTCGAGAAAGAGGAATAACTTGCTCGCTACATTCCCTCACCAAAGTGAGGAATATTGCCAAATGTCCAGATCTAGTTCCAACTTCTCATGACTCTTTCTTATCGGAGTCATATAGGCACCAGTCCACTGGTTCAAATGGAAAAACTTTTATACAATAACACATCCTCCTGAAACCACAAAGATTGCATATTGACACAAACTGTAATCTAGAGGCGTATATAGTGCAAGAAATAGGACTAATATGTTTCACAACTTTTCTTTGTACAGCTTCTATCTTATTAGACAAACCCTTTTTTAATGGATCCAAGTAGCGACAGCATATTCTAGTACCGGTCTAATCCATATTATATACATTTAGAAGTTTTATATCATTTGATAAGATATTTCGATTTATTAATGCCCATCTTTTTCTTGGCACTGCCCTACTATACTTTCATAATATGTCTCTCAGCAGAAGCTGTATATTGAATAGTTATGCCTAAATCCTTAATTTCTTGCATAAGTTTAATCTCAAACACATCATTAATAGCAGCATCATGAAAAATAAACATAATGAAAGCTTGCTCTGTTACACCTATTTTTAAAGCTCTCGTCTTTTATTATTGTTTATTCTCAGCCCTAGTAGTAATCAAATATTTACTCAAATCATACCAAAATCTAATGTCACATTATTTTTGGAGAATTCGAAATGTCTTTGGATCAATTGGGAAGATTATTTTTTAAATCATCAGCGAATTTGCAAACTCGACCGTTAAGGATCTTAGTTTCCAAATTTGCAAATACAATTTTAAATTAAAATTGGCTCCCAAGCTTGATCCCTGTGGAACTCCACTCGTTACTCGTTTCGATTTTGATATCAAATCGTTTACTTGAATACTCATTCGTCGATTATATAGATAGTATTTAAGTAATCTAAAAATATTCGGATCAATATTCAACAAACTAATCGCATTCAAAATAGCATCAAAAGATATAGAGTCAAAAGCTTTTTGAGATATCTATAAATACAATTAATGCATCTAACTTATTCTCGTCTAATGTAATTTTCACTATGTTTCCACATGCGGAAAGCATATTAGTGGTTGTCGATCTACCTTTCGTAAAGCCATGTTGACATCAAAGTCAAAATCATTGCCGGTAACAAGTACGTTCTGGAATGATCTAGTATCAATCGTTTTATTATCTTCAAAAACGAGCGATAATAGAGATTGATTTATAATCACTGGCGCACGTTGGCTTACTCTACTTTTGGCAAACGGCTTAGCTACTATCGTTAATATATCGATTGGTAATTTCCCATTCTTCAAAATTCTATTTATAAAGTTGCAGAGCACATTCCTAAATGTTAAGGGTAATTGAAGCAGATTATCAATCGAAATACCAAGGTGATCTTTTTGTTTTTTTGATTTGATTTTTAACATCAATTTTATCAATTCATCACTGTCAATAACAAGTCCTGGTTCCTGGTCTCCCAAAGGGTCAGATAGTTCTATAAAATTTCTTTCATTCTGTGGATTGCATATCAAATTGCCAAATACTTCCTCCAATTCACAGAGAAATCCATACTCAGTTTTATCCACAGGTAGTATAAGCTTTAACTTTTCCTTGTATTTACTGTAATCTGTGAGGAGTTTGAATCCTAATCTAGGATTACTCTTCATTTTGGCCAAAATAATTCGTTCTGATCTTTGACGAATTATTAGCAGTGATGAATTAATTTCGTTATCAATGGAATCTAACCTCATTTGTTTAATACTATTAATAAGACTACACTTTATTATATTATCTCGTTTAATTCTTAGTTTACACAATTTCCTATTAATTCGTTTCGGTATAATGTCCGTAAACGTAGATGCCTGAAATAAAATAGATAATAACGATGAAACAGAAGAAACAAACTCGTCAGTGTTCAAGAAATAAAAACTCTCATAATCAATCAGTATGCTTAATTCTCTAAAAAAATTCCAGTTGATTCTGGAACAGTGCACGTGTACATTTTCAAAACTTAGTTTCTGTGTTATGCCACTCAAGATGTTCCATTGTAAAATAATTTGTTTGTGATCCAATTCTTTGAAATAATTGACAACATCATAACTGTGCGATTTCACCATTTCAATTTCTAAGTATACATGATCTAAGCATTGCGAACCTCGAGTTGATTCATTTATAATCTGCTTGAGATCATGGTTAGTAAAAAAATTGGTTATTTCACAGTCCTGTAACTTATTAAAGTCACCTACCACTACATTATAGCCATGGCAGTCAAAGATAGATTGAAAAGAATTGGTAAATGTTTGATCATCAAATAAAGTAGCATACGGCGGTCTGTAAACCGCTGTTATGATCAGATTATCAAATTGTATAGATAAGAATTAATTGATAGCATTATCATCACTAGTATGTAAAATTTTCGCCTTAAATACAGATTTACTATAAATGAGTACTCCTCCACCTCTTTTATCCAGCGATCTGTCCTTTCTGAATAAAGAATAGTGAGGAATATCAAATTCATGGTTTTTAATATCCTTGTTAAGCCAGGTTTCAGATAATATTATAAAATCGAAATCGTTACTTATTATAAAATTACACAGTGAGCCGTAGGCTGTTGCTGTGACTTCGAAATTTTGAAATTGAAAATTGATCAAAATATATCAGAGTAATGTCTTCGAGCTTACAACTGGCGAACTGCAGTACTATTAAATATTTTAATTTTTTAGCCTTGCTTGAACATTGTCTTGATGTGTTTCTTTTCAAAACGTTTACTACGTTTTGTTCTTCTGTTTTCCGACAATCTAAATTTACGTTCAGCTGCTCCCATGGTGCACGCTTTTGCTGGCGAGATATCGAGTCCATCCGTTGCCTTAGGACTGTCCGATGCCATATCACCAAGTGGCCATCTCCCCGGTTGTATGGTGCAGCTTTTCGTCCGATTGCCGCACTCTCTCCACAATTATCATGCGAGGGCCAGTGAGTACCAATCTTCCTCAATGGCCGCGACGTCAAATGGTTTGTCTGGCGAGGAGTCTCTACGACGCCTTTTAGTGGATATGCGTGGTCTTGGCTTAGAGGACTGGGCCAGAAAAGTACTGAGCAACTCAGGCCGAAGTGCTGCCCTCCCGGGTCCCGGTAACAGGTTAGATAGTGGTTAATTCTCTCAAAATTGGACTTATAATTTGTAAATTTCATATATCGGCTAAATAATACATAATCTGCTATTTTTTGGTTTTGTCTTATGTAGAGAGCATAATGAGTATTTTTTGGAGCTGCGGCTATAAGACAGCAAATATGAAACAAACACAAAAAGTGTCAATGCTACGACAACCATTTATTTGAACAAAATTCGCCATGACCATAACATCGGGTACACAGTAACCAATACCTCATCATATTCAACAGTAATAGATTAATTTCTCCGGCACTACACCCCTAGCCCACATTTTTTGGACAAAAACATAATGCGTAGGAGGGCATAATATCGGCTTCTAAAGAGGATCTAGTAAACGCAAACCTTACACGAAAAGAAGATTAAATTGCTTCTTTTTGCTGACTTTGGTATGTCCTCCTGGTTCTAGTTGAATTGAGTTGTTACTATTTACGTGAAAAAGTTTAATTTAGGTCGGTCTTACCCGCAGGTGGAGCTGTTTGTCAATGCTTTTTACCTAGACTTACAACTGACCACCCAAATCTGGCATTGTACAACAGCCGATATGCCACGTGAGTTCGCAATAAGTACGAAACAGGTCTACTGTATGAATTGCCTTTTCTACACAATACAATTCTTAGTCTATACTGCCTGATGTATGTATCTAATGGGTCAGGTTTTTATTTCAAAATCGCAACCTTATTTATATAAATCAGTTTTACTATATATATATATATATATATATATATATATATATATATACTTACTTACTTTTACTTTACTGCGGCTGACTCCTTTTGGAGGATAAGCCGGCTCCATGTGACATTTCATGGAGTTTCTTGGGAATTTGGTACAAGTGGTGTCCCCTCACCACTCGGCTTTTTGATCGAGGACGCACCTCTAGCCTTTGCACATCCAAGCGCAGTCTGCAAGGCAGCAGTAAGTTGCATGGTTGCCGGTGGC
This sequence comes from Eudiplozoon nipponicum, assembly GCA_029291075.1. NCBI lineage: Eukaryota > Metazoa > Platyhelminthes > Monogenea > Mazocraeidea > Diplozoidae > Eudiplozoon > Eudiplozoon nipponicum. Next base: position 98,097 of record JAQBSW010002347.1, read on the forward strand.
TGTTGAGAGCTCATTCGCCATTCGGAAGTACGGGGTACTGTCCAGGAGTCCATGTAATCCTGTGGCTGTTGAACCCTTTTGTGGTGGGGAACACACGCCGAGTCATGGTGCCGTCGTCGGGCTCATGTGGTATTTTATAGGAGATCCGATTGCCGGTCGAAAATCCACCAGGCGCTTACATGTTTTTACGTTCTCATATTTTGTTGAATGGTATATTTACAACAATTGAATATCGAGCTATTCGTTTTGAAATCGTTGGATACACTTCGACTTGAATGCTTGTCTGTGCTACGAAAATCGCAGCCATTACTGCCTTCCGTTTGTACAGTCCTTGATTTATGCTTTGTCCGCAAACGTTTTTTGCTTCTACTGTAATTTGCTCGTATTTTTCCATTTCCTAACAGCTTGCATCTACTCGACGGAAAAGTGATTCTAACTCTTTTACGCGTTCCGTCGACGGACTATTCAGGCAGGTCTCAAACATCGTTGTCGTTGACTGCAGTTTCTTCAACCTCGCAATCATCATTCGCATCATCATCTGACAAGGTTGCCGAATCGCACACAACTAGACAAGGGAAACAAGAAGGATTAGATCAGCATTCTTTTCCGGAGCTGGATGACTTCGAGATACGTTTGTCAAGTACCAGTGACTTGCTTTCACTCACTAGTAGTTCATCCTCACCTGCATTGACCCCATCAACCAAAACCTCTGCTAGGAAAAGTAAATTTATTCCGACCTCGTCCGAAGCGCCGTCAGGCCGATATTACGATGAAAACAACGGAAATGATGCAGCCACGCGTAATCGCCTATCGCCACGAGGTGGTCACTTCATCGATGGTCTGATCGAGTGGCGGTTCCGCTACGCCTCAGATCTTGCCTTCGCCCAGGAGAAAACGGAACTAGCCGCAAGCAACAGGGCAATAATGGCCGTTCTAGCTAGAGAGCTGCAGCTTGGCCTTGAAGGACCAGAAGGCAATCACTGTGAGTTTTCCAACAGATCTTCCATTTCACCGTCAATTGCTAATAATATTTAGACACCTTATTTCGCGTACATTAAAAGGGCACAACGATTATTTACATTTTAATGCCCAGTCGTCCAACATAGCATAATTCATTACATGCGGCTAGCAGTAATTCTACTGTTTTGCAACTAGTTAAAGAAAAATAAGATTAACATTTATCGCAAGTTCGAAAAGTGGATTCAAATATCTATCAGTTAGATATTTCATGTTGCGAAGAGCCAATATCTATGCAATTGTTTATAACGTACATGGGCTAACGGGGCTATGGCGGTGGTGTCACCAGGGCGTGGTGGATTTTCGACCGGTAATCGGATCTCCTATAAAATACCACATAAGCCCGACGACGGCACCATGACTCGGCGTGTGTTCCCCGCCACAAAAGGGTCCAACAGCCACAGGATTACATGGACTCCTGGACAGTACCCCGTACTTCCGAATGGCGAATGAGCTCTCAACAGCCACCGGCAACCATGCAACTTACTGCTGCCTTGCAGACTGCGCTTGGATGTGCAAAGGCTAGAGGTGCGTCCTCGATCAAAAAGCCGAGTGGTGAGGGGACACCACTTGTACCAAATCCCCAAGAAACTCCATGGAAATTGGAGCCGGCTTATCCTCCAAAAGGAGCCAGCCGCAGTAAAGTAAGTAAGTTATAACGTGTTGCGCGTATAGTAATAAATTAGTTCAAATATGACTGGAAGGATAAGCCTAAGTCAGCATAAACGAGAGGTATAATCTCATGTGTACATTCGTATCGTGCCTACTGGCGGCTCATCAGTAGGAGCCGGTATTACACCCTCTACCCACTATATATTTTGGTGAGGAATGTGGGACAATTGGACGGTACAATCTCCTATACGAATGTGTAAACCTGCAGTAGTAGAGCTAACTTCATATAAAGTCTTCGACAATGCAACTTCAAAGTCAACTCACTATATGTTATATATATATATATATATATATATATATATATATATATATATATATATATATATATATATATACCGAGTCTGTAAACGGTACCAACACTATGCCTGTTGAATCAGTGCCTGATTCCAACACGATGATTGCTGAATAGGTATTTGCTACCATCACTATGATTGCCGAGTCAGTTTATCCTTCTGGTTCTATTTTAACTAATTTGTAACTTGATTTAAACAATTGTTTCCCCAACCGTGCAATAAAAATTGTCTATTTTTATCGCCTATATAAGTGTGACGAAAGCTGCAAAATTGTTGTACCTGTGACCTCATGGAAACTATGCAGCCGAAATTTCTAGTCGAGCATGCGGGTGTTTAGCCGCACATCTGAATTAGCATACCTTGTATATAGATTACTGTTTGATCCTCATTAATCAGTTTACCGTCGTGCTCAAAACGCGTCAGTACGTGTAACTATGGGTAGTTTTGCTGTCGTCTGATTGGTTAAATAATATGCGATTGTAGTTTATATCGTGCTCGCAAACCAAAATATTATCTCCACAAGAACTGTCATTGATTGTCTAATGTTGACTTTCATTCAGCAATGTGTTGTCGCATAAACTGTTTTAGTATTTATTTAACCAAATTTGCGATCCTGTTATAAACACGTGACCCATTATGTACATAGTCTGAGCATCGTCCAGGGCAGAAAAGGCAATTCATTCAAAGGATCGGTTTTTTCATTCCTGGGAACGCATCAAATACTATTCAAATTTTGCCGTGGATAGGACTCGAACCTGGGCACGTCTGCTTCGGAATCTGTTGCTCTACTATTGAATCATTCTGCCGCACACTACACACAACTTACAGTTGCATACTAACCATTGTTTCTTGGTTAGCTTTTTCTTTCGATGGAGCCTTCATGGCATTCCTCTAGACCTAAAGTTTCAACTAACAATCTCCAATCTGTCTTGTGAAAGACATCTATTTAATGTAGGCAATACGTGATATTTCAAGTCTCATATATGCATACAGGCAACATTTTGTGTGTGCATTTAATTTGGCACAAGTATACACATACAGACTAATAATGGGGCAGCTACAAAATCGAAAAATAAACTAAGGGATAAACGAATTCTCACTCAGATTTTTAGTCTGTTTTTGTTGTTGATTTTGATTAATTAGAGCTATAAACAGCGCGATTCTGTAGACCATAGTATTCAGGTGTTATTTTAACGCTCCGGCTAGAATGCTGTGCAGCGTTTCTAATAAGACAAGTTAGGATTCGAGAAAAGTTACTGTTGATGGCCCTTAATAGGTCCTGGGAGGCATTCGCCGGCAAATGGCGTAAGAGTCTGTGAGTATTAGCAGAATGTGGATGTCCAGAAGTCCTTCTAGACACTGGCTCTTTGTGTTCTGTTCATGGATTGGTGATCCTTTGAGTAGATGCACGTGAACAAGTAGAGTTGACGAAGCTGGATGTATTACTTGCTGGTCAGTAGCCTTGACTAGTCTTGCTGAAGGTCTTGGGCAACACCGAGATGTCTGGCACTCGTAGAAATCCGATTAGAAGTTGATCGATTATGTATGACTGGATGCGCAGCAACAAAAAGATTGGTGTGACTGACGACTAGCCTAATTAGTCACACAACGTGGTAAAACGCAAGTAAATCTGCCGGCGTTGATAGTCAGTGCAGCAGAGAAAGCGTCAGTAATTACAGGTAGCGAGCATAGCAGAGAGTGTTGCGTGGTAATTGCATCGCACTTATATAGATTCGAAGTTGCATTCAATTGGTCAACGGAAGGTTGCCCGTTCTCATTTGTCAAGAATATTAAGTTTTAAATTAATTTTGACAAAATGTCGGCGAATTAATTGGAGCCGTTAAATTATTATTAAGTAATAAAACAAATATTTTTTCCTCTTAATTACCTTATCAATATCATTATAGTATTACGAGTATATACTATTTGATCCGCATAAGTCTACGGATAGAAAGAACGTTCATTTCATATTATTAAATGTCGCCATTCTCTCTCTCCCTAATTTAATTTTATGATACGTTTTATGCTTCATATATTTGACGAGTTGTTGGTTTAAAATAAATTTTGTATTTCACCAAAACAACACCAAATACTCTATTTTTCATTATTTAAGTGTCAGACCTAGCAATCCGTTTGGCACAAGTAACACCGTCGTCTAATTCAGGCAGCGAACACCAACAGCAGGGTCTGTTGTCAGCCGACAGACGTGTGGCTGGATTAGCTAGTGGAATGTTAAGTCCGTTGCAGCCTGCATGGCCTCTCAGTTCTGGTGTGCCGTCGTCTACGTCTTTTTCAGCTAAGGTGTCATCTAGGAATCACGAACAGTTCTCTCCTAGTCGAAACAATGTGCAACAAATCAGCAGCAGCGATGCACTGCTTCAACTGAGACGTCGTCAGTCGGATGAACTATCTCACCTCCTGGTGAAAGGCAACCTTCCCTCTGATAGCTATCAGCTGAAACCGGCTTTTGTGCTGCAGGATGGGGACGGTATTATGGAAGATAAACGCTCCAATCGCTTTTGGGAAATTGGTAAAGAAGCTGCCTCTAGGGGGACTGATGCAAAATTTGTCGAACAGTCTGCATCTGGAAAAGACGAAAGCCAGATGCTACCTGGTTTGAAAGATGATCCTGGTGCATATCAATTGCAAATGATTAGTAAAAAGCCATTAGAGGCGCCTGCAAGATTTAAATCAAGAAGTGGTTGAACCAGGTTCTTATTGGATTATTAAGTTAAGTATTAATATAAAGCAGGTTTTTCTATTTTCGTCAGCAATTGATAATCATTTCCAGCCTTTTCTCTAAAGCTAAACAGTCAACCGGAGTCTTTCATTGTTTCTGTGAATAAAAGAAAGAAAGAATGACAAAGAAAAAGAGCAAGAATAATGAAATTGGAAACGAACAATTCTCCTGTTGTTTATTGACGTGTTCGCAATAAAACTGGTGCCGTTATTGAAAAATGGTAATTTTTTGTAATGCCCTATGCAAAGCACCTTTAATCAAAATAAAATTACTTGGCATCTCATACGCGTCATTGCAGTTATTTGACTAGACGTGAGTTTGTTCGTGTCGAGTTCAATTAAGTTTTGCTGAATTTCAACCATCAAGGTGTTTCTTAACGAAGTGAATCTTTTTCGGCACACCTTTTTGTGATCATCCAACTTCACATGTGTGTCGAAGATAAAAAACAAATTAGAGCCACGATATGGTCTTATGTAGTTTGACCCGAATAAGGTGTTTAAGTCAAGTAAAAATTCTCTACCTTTACACTGTTCACACATAATATTATTTGCGTAACTACGTCAATTTAGTAACCGATTTACTCTCAGGCTACAAGTTTTAAGGTATTTTTCATTTCATTGCTTTCACTACAATAATTACTGTAATGCTTATTACCCCCATTTTTAATTTAAAAACTACTCTTATCCGGCTTATGATTGTACTTGATAGGCTCAAAAACACATCGAAGCTCTCTCTCTCTCTCTCTCTGTTCAAACCATTCGAGGCCACCCAGACTCAACTGCTTGTATTTCTGTAATAAACTTTGAACTTTTGCCACTTATACTAGCATCACATAACGTAATATTATTCTTCATTTAGTCTCCATCTAGAAAACAAAGGTCAGTCAAAGGTCGGAGACGTGGTTTTACTTCCAGTTGCCTTGTTAGTCAAACTTTAAGACACTATTAACAGGAGACCTTTTCTTCTCTACACCCACGCGTCTTTCATATGGTAAACAGAAAGTGTTCTCAATGCGCTTGTGAGTTGTAAATGTACTTTTTGATGGTTTTCTACTTTACTACGTGTGTACCCGGTTGTACATGCGTGTCAATATTGCAGTTCCTAGTTGCACCATACACGTGTTACACACACCTTCGTGGTATTTTATTTAGAAATTTTATTTTGTATTTTAAATCACAGTCTAGAAAACTTTTAACGCGCTTAGTCCAAAGTTAAATTTGCTTATTTTTATTTATTTTTTTCTTATTCATCATGTGTGTTTATCTAGAAAGATTTGTATGGAGGCCTAACACTGTTTTTATTTGTAAACTATTTTCACACATAAAAATCACATGGTTATTTCCTCATTTTTATTTGATGAATTAGAATTCATGATTTTCTACAAAAATAATCCCAACGCTCTCTGCAGCACAATTGTAGACATCTCCTCCGCCAGTTTCTATCGAATTATTGCACCAGAGCAACGAATCGAACAGTTGGTTTGTCAGTATCAATCGAATGTTGAGCATAAACGGTTTTCTTTTTGAAATTTTTACTTCTTATAAAAGAGTTTGATCCCACTAATCTATAGTGGGCTAGAACTGCAGTCCCCCGATCTGTCTGGTTCCTGACTCGTTGTCCAATGTATTTACGCTATTGTCTGGTGTGTTTATTCTTCAACAAAAGGTTCGAAGTTTTAATCTTACAATTTGTTCAATTACTTAAGGTGAATTCATTTTACGAAGTTGACGAACTAGTGAAATATATACTGATTGATTGCACACCTTTCCTACTTGCTACATGATTGTTAGACTGCAAGGTGGTAAAATTTGCATTGCCAAAATTTGTGAATCAAACAACCATTGCTTCTGCTCAAGATTCAGTGTACGGTCACTTAATTTTTCTGGCTGATGGAAAAATGAACAACAATAACTAGTGGATTTGTATTGGAAAGATTTGTGTGTCCGTTGATGATCGTTCATTGCTTTTTTCAACGTAAAACACCGTAACCCTTTAATTCTGTTGCGCAGTGTTATCTGGAAGTGAGCTCTGTGTACCTCGTTATCCGACTGAATATTTATTTGTGAAGTTTTGCGCAGTTTGACTCTTGCTTACTTTTATTCAACTTGAAACTCCGCACAGACACATTCACTAAAATAAGCCGACCAAATCTACTGATGCCATAAGGGTTGCAGGCAAAGTTTCGCTCTCATTTCGAGCTTTGCTTTATAATCGTCATTTGTGTTAGCTAACCACATCGGGCCTCGAAATTAAGTTATCTGCACTCGTTAGCTTTGTCGTTCTAATTAATTTTCTTCCCATGCTCTTGCGAATGCCTTTCGGGCAAGTGTTTTTTGTGTACTTCCTCTTTCGTGCAGGTATGTTGCGTTAAAATTGTCAAATTGAAAGGTAGATCCTATAGATTTTTGCTAATATTAACTTTCCACATGGCTAGGGGTGGGCCCTACTCAGTCGTTCCATTAGCATAGCATCAATGCTTGCCGGTAATGTTGGTGCAACGTTTCATTTCTCTTCAAAACAAATTATGCCTTTCAGGAAATTTGTT